>CAUYQU010082822.1:0-18770 GCA_963574635.1 Cheracebus regulus | reverse complement strand
TTCTCCGGGAATCTCCCAGTCTGTGGGCATCAAAAATTCGTCTGCAATTGCGGCGTCCACTTGCTCTCTGCGCTTTCACAGGGAGCTACAATCCTGAGCTGCTGCTACGCGGCCATCTTGGATCTCTCTCCGCCCGGTGATGAAGTTTTTCTGTTTCCTAGTTTTCCTTTGGCAGATGCTTGTTCCCCACAGAGCCGGACCTTCCCGGGTTCACTGTGCTTGCTGTGAAACTCTCTGACCTCAGCACTTCCAATTGCTATTTTCCTTGTGGGATTGGGACCAGCGGAGCCTGTCCGTCCTGTATACTCTGCACCGGGAAGCGCCACGCTGGGGCACCGGCAAAACAGCCACTCCGGCCAAAAGAGTCGCGCTGGCGACCCGTGTGGCTCCTCTGCCAGGAATCTCCTGGTCTGTGGGCAACAAAAATTCGTCGGAAAAGTGCGGCGTCCACTCGTTCTCTGCGCTTTCACTGGGAGCTACATTCCTGAGCTGTTGCTAATCGGCCATCTTGGATCTCTCGAATTTATCATTTTTAAAATGGCTTCTGGATTTTGAATTGTAGTTAGCAACGTCTTATACACTTGAAGGTTGTAAACAAATTCTGTTTTCTTCAAGTACTTTTTCCATATGGCTACTCATTTGTTGAATTTTTCTTTTATTGAATTGAAATTTTTGAATTTCATCATTGAATTTTTTTTTTAATGGAGTCTCTATTGGCCAGACTGGTGTGCAGTGGCATGATCTTGGCTCACTGTAACCTCGGCCGCCCAGATTCAAGCAAGTCTCCTGCCTCAGTCTCCCAAGTAGCTCGGACTACAGGTGTGCGCCACCATGCTCAACTAATTTTTGTATTTTTAGTAGAGTCGGAGTTTCACCATGTTGGCCAGGCTGGTCCTGAACTCCTGACCTTGTGACCCACTTGCCTCGGCCTCCCAAAGTGCTGGGATTACAGGCGTGAGCCACTACTCCTGCCCTGAGTATTTTGTTTTTTATGTAATGTTTTGAGATGGCACCTTTGCCAAATTCTAAATTCCCATGTGTATTTTTGGTGTTCTTCTGGACTTTCTTTTTTGCTCTTTTATTCTATTAATTCACCAATAACATTCTGTTTCAATTATTAAGGATGTTCTTCATAGTTTTCCTGGTTATGGTTACAGTTTATTTTTCACATAATTTTATTATCAGCTTGTCTGTTAATAAATTCCTATTGGTAATTTGTATGGGGGTCTCATTAAATTTATGAATCAGTATAGAGAAAACTGACAACTTTATGATGAGTCTTGCTAACTAAATCCTGGTGTGTCTTTCCACTTATTCAAGTCTCTTTTGTGTCTGTTAGGATAGTATTAAAATTCATATAGGTTTAACACATTTCTTGTTAAGATTATTCCTAGGTATTTTTTCTTTGGTAATGTGGTAATTGCTATTGAAAATTGGGCCTTATTTTACATTAAAAAAAATCTTGTGTTTGTTAGTGTATGTTACAATGCAAGTGTTAGGAATACAGAACTGTTTTCTTTTGTACTGTTTTTAAAAAATTTTTTTGAGACAGAGTTTCTCTCTGACACCTAGGCTGGAGGGCAGTGGCGCGACCTTGGCTCACTGTATCCTTCATCTCCTGGGTTCACGTGATTCTCCTGCCTCAGCCTCCCAAATAGCTGGGATTACAGGCATGTACCACCACACCCAGATAATTTTTATATTTTTAGTAGAGACAGGGTTTCACCATGTTGGCCAGACCAAGTCTCGAACTTCTGACCTCAAGTAATCCACCCACCTCGGCCTTCCAAAGTGCTGGGATTACAGGTGCGAACCACTGTACCCCACCTTTTTGTACCTTTTTGAATTCATCATAGAATAATTTCTAGAATAGGTGTTGATTTCTTTTGTCTCTTTCTAAGACACTATATGCAGATACTCATACTAGATGGCTCATTTACATCTATAGTACATTAAATGAGTCCTATTTTAAACTCTCAGCAGGAAATTTATCTCTATTTTTGTTAAATAAAAAGCATTAGTGCACTTACACACTATTACAGAAAAAAGCCAGTGATTATAAAACTTACAAATGTATATCATTCAAAATTCAACTCCAATTCTTACCAATATTTTTACATTATGTATAGTCATGGGTCACTTAACAGTGGGGGTATATTCTGAGAAATATGTCCTTAGGCAATTTCATTGTTGTATAATCATCATAGAGTGTAATTATACAAACCTAGAGCGTACGGCTTACTAACCTAGGCTCCAAACCTGCACCTTGTTTTACTGAACTGAATACTGTAGGCAATTATAACACAATTGTAAGTCCTTATGTATCTGAACATATTTAAGAAGAGGTACAGTAGAAAATTTAAAAGATACAGTAAAAATACAATATAAAAGATAAAAAATAGTACACTGTATAGGGCATTTACCATGAAAGGAGCTTGCAGGACTGGAACTGGCTCTGGTTAAGTCAGTGAGTGGTGAGTGAATGTGAAGGCCTAGGACATTACTGTACACTACTGTAGACTTTGTAAATACTGTACACCTAAGCTGCACTGAATTTATTTAAAAAGTAATTGTGCTGTGACATTACAAGGCTATGATGTTACTAGGCAACAGGAATTTATGAGCTTCAGCTTCATTATGGGACCTCTGTTGTATATGCTGCCCATATTAACTACAATGTCATTATGCGGTTGCATGGCTGCATTTATTATGTTCTTTTTTTGAACGATTTTTATATTTTGGATTATACTTTGGGAAAATTACTGAGTTTCTCTTGAGCTCCAGTTTCCTTGTCTTTGAGATGGGACAAATAATAGGACCTACACCATTGGGTGCTACTTCACTGGATTGTGTGGAAAAGTACATGTAGAGCCCTAGTATGTTCTTTCCTTTACTTGTACAACTCACCAGAAGGATGACAGCTGTCATGAATAAAGATTATGCTTTGCCCTGCCCAACTGCAAGGTCCCGCTACCGATTGAGGAGTATACTCTGGTTCATTGTGAAAATGTAAGCAAGGGTGGTTGTCCCTTGCTGGAAAGCAGGTTCAAAGGCTTTTCATAATTCTGTACCTCTTCTCTTTCCTCCAGGCCTACTCTGTGAAGAGAACATTGATGACTGTGCCGGGGGTCCCCATTGCCTTAATGGTGGTCAGTGTGTGGATAGGATCGGAGGCTACAGTTGTCGCTGCTTGCCTGGCTTTGCTGGGGAACGTTGTGAGGGAGACATCAACGAGTGCCTTTCCAACCCCTGTAGCTCTGAGGGCAGCCTGGACTGTATCCAGCTCACCAATGACTACCTGTGTGTTTGTCGTAGCGCCTTCACTGGTGAGAAGCTCTCTAGCCTCCTGGCCACTCTGCCTTGGTGGATGGTTTTAGTGAGCAAATTGGGCCCTGTGACTTGTCCCAGACCCGAGTGAAGCTTTTCTTATATAAGAAAAACAACAGCAGCTTAATTTTTAAAAGCCAGTTTTTTTCCTACTCTGTACTTCATAGAGGTTATCAGTGTCTACCTTTAATTTTTCCTTAGGGATTCTTTTGTTGTGCATTGATTATATAATGCTATAACAGGAATACTTTTAAAAATGTATATTGAAAGTAGTGAACAATATAATATTTTTTAATTATGGCGAAACATCCAAAACCTAAAATTTACCATCTTAATTATTTTAAAATATACAGTTTAGTGGCGTTTAGTACATGGACATTGCTGTTCTACCATCACCACCATTCATTCACAGAACTCTCTTCATCTGAAGAAAATGACATTTTGTTTTAAGGAACCTTACGTCTAACTCTAGTTTCTTCATCCTGCCTCCTTTGACATATAATAGCTTGAATTACCGGGTAGTTCCTGACACCATGATCTTTCCACCCCTAAGACTAAGAGAAGCTTAGGACCCTGCTTAGATACTTAAAGGGAGCAGGTCCAAATTCAAATGTGTTTAACCAAAGATCAGTTGATGCGGGTATGAAATGAAAAATTGCAGTGGCCAGAAGTAACGCCCTACCCAGTGAAGGCTTGATCATGTTCCTTGTCTGTTCTCAAGCTTCTTTCTTTCATCACAGGGCATGAAGATGACCTAACCCTGCCTCTGAATCACAAGATTCAGATAACACAAGTTATGCCTTGTCTTATCACAAGAACTTACTAGTTACTTCTGGAGAGGGCAGCATGGGGACTTTGGAAACTAAAATAGTTGTTTGTATCCAGATGTGACAGGATACTCAGATTTGAAATTTATCATGCATTTCCTGGGGTCTGTAGTTGTATTTCTTATAGGGAGGGTGTGATCAGGTTCCTTGGGAGTCAGAAAATAGGCTGTAATCGTCTGTTTACAAACAATTCATCAAGCTGAACCTGCTACATCCTGAGCCCATCTCCAGCCATCTTTCCTTCCAGCTTTAAAGATATGCTGCCTTACAATCTTGGAATTTGATGAAGAATGAGAGGGATTCTGCAGTATGGAAGTTCCCTAGATACACTAACATCAAAAAAGAAATAATCCATTAGGAACTTCTTAACTATTGAGGCAATATGGGACAGAATGAGTATGAACAATCTGTCTGTAGCCTTGTATTGGCCAACCTGCACTTGGAAAGCCAAAGAAGCAAAACCGGCTCCTGTTTCTTTCATTGGCTCTGAGGCGTTTTTTCTTTGGGAACGCTGACAAACATTGGCAAAGTAAGGGGGAAGCAGGAGAAAGAAGGAGTGGAGACCGTTTTGAATTAGTATCCCATAGCCAGGAAGTCGTGCTTGTGCATTTTCCACATTTGTGAGTTTTAAAAAACCCCTTGAACACATTGAGCACAATTATTGTGGGAAGCTGTGGCAGAGATAAACAGCGAGGTGCTGGTGGTCCACCAACCTGTGTCCATGTGATGGCTGCTCTTGGTTAGCAGCTGCTACTATGATTTAAAGAGACAAACATTTATACCTCTTGCTGCTTGATCTGGTGGGCCAAAAACATTACCATTTTTACTTCATTTTTAAAGCTACCTTTTCTTTCCTAAGTGACCGCAGGCCAGATGGGGCCTATCTCCTGCTGTTGGCCTGGAGTCCCAGCGGTGCGGTGCCCTCGTCTCCTCCATGGTTCCAGTTGCCTCATTCTTTATCTTGGAGCAGTGACCCCTAGGGGACTTCTGTTGTGGAACTATTCCTAGAGGAAGTTAACTTCAGGAAAATTAAGCTGCGTTTTAGGGAATACCAGTTAGTTTACAGAAAGGCCACAAAGTGATCGAAGTGAGGTATATCACAGGTGAAAATTCTCTGTACTGCAAATCACCATTTAAATATATGGGCCTGGTATTGGCCTGGTGTAGCCTCTCCTATGAAGTAGATGACATTAACAAAATGCAGTGAATGGTTTTTTAACTGTTTCCTGAAACTTATGAAATCTAAAGTGACTTCACAAAGCTGAAGTGATTTCTAGTTTTTTGAGGGGATTTAAGACACTTTTCTCACCCATCCTGTTGTGTGAGTTGGTGCTTGCTGTGTAGGCAAGACAGAGTAAGGGACTAGCCTGAGCCAGTGATGGGCCAGTCATGTGGAGATCCAGTGAGTGTTTCCTTCCTTTGCTCAGATTACCACAGGCGTAGAACTGAACTCTCACATCCTTGCTCCACCTATGGGTAGTTCCTATCCCAGCAAAGTTTGGTCAGTAACTTGCAGTGACTACTTCTGCCTTTTAAAACCTCTTTTTATTTTCTGAGGCCGGCACTGTGAAACCTTCATCGATGTGTGTCCCCAGATGCCCTGCCTGAATGGAGGGACTTGTGCTGTGGCCAGCAGCATGCCTGATGGTTTCATTTGCCATTGTCCCCCGGTAAGTGCCCTGTTGCTCATAAGAGGCATTCTCTCCTCCATACAGTATCTGTGACAAAACTGAGATCAAACCTGGTTTTATCAAGCTTTGAAATGAGATTTCTCAATTTTAGCTCTTTCAGAAGAAAGTGCTTGGGTTTTTCCATTTAAAGCTATTTATAAGCAACAAAACAAAACAACAAACAACAAAATTAAATAAAAAGAACTGTTTAGACACTTCCTAAAACAGTGAGCTTCCCAGTCCATGACTGTCAGTCTTAAGAAAAACTAAGGGAAAAACCACACGAAGTGGTGGAATGCCCCCTTGATAATAGGGCTGATGCTTTTAGCTTCTTGGCCCCATACTGGAGGGTAGTCCCACTGCCCAGGTTGGGCCAGAATTGGTGGAAATGCTGCTCTGCTGACATTCTTTAGCAGGAACCATTTGGAAGCAAGTTGTCTCTTAAACTAGAGGGAAGCTTAATTTTAGCTATTTGCTATACCCACTCTTTTATCATTGCCAGAGGCTGAAACCTCCCCCAAACAAGAGATCCCTGTGCCTGGGGAGATACCAAAAGAAAACCTGTCTAGTAACTTGGCTTGGGCTGAGCAGGAAGTACAGAAGGGAGTGAGATGTGGAGGTTTTCTAGAACCCGAAACTTCCAATGTGACTGTTTCCCTACCAATGCCATCCTAATTTCCTCACTGATATCCACAGGGATTTTCCGGGGCAAGATGCCAGAGCAGCTGTGGACAAGTGAAATGTAAGAAAGGGGAGCAGTGTGTGCACACCGCCTCTGGACCCCGCTGCTTCTGCCCCAATCCCCAGGACTGCGAGTCAGGCTGTGCCAGTAGCCCCTGCCAGCACGGGGGCAGCTGCCACCCTCAGCGCCAGCCTCCTTTTTACTCCTGCCAGTGCAACCCACCATTCTGGGGCAGCCTCTGTGAACTCTACACGGCACCCCCCGGCACCCCTCCTGCCACCTGTCTGAGCCAGTATTGTGCTGACAAAGCTCGGGATGGCATCTGTGATGAGGCCTGCAACAGCCACGCCTGCCAGTGGGATGGGGGTGACTGTTCTCTCACCATGGAGAACCCCTGGGCCAACTGCTCCTCCCCGCTTCCCTGCTGGGATTATATCAACAACCAGTGTGATGAGCTGTGCAACACGGCAGAGTGCCTGTTTGACAACTTTGAATGCCAGGGGAACAGCAAGACATGCAAGTAAGGGCTTCACGTTCTCCAGAAGCTGAAGGGGACTGTCACTAACACATTTCAGTTTCTGGTTCTTGCTCCTAACAACTCCAGTGCTTCAGCCTAAGCTGCCTCTGCTTTTCAGATGGTGCCAGCCTTGTCCCATCGCACACTACCCTGTGCTCTCCCTTGCTGACAAAGGGCCAGGAATGCTCATTGCATAATGACCCTCTCTCCCTGCCTATCTCTGCCTTCTCACCTGCTGCCTTCCTGACCTCCTGGGGGATATAACTTTTGGAAGTGGTGTTTCCCACTTCAGGCAGCCTCTCACAAAACCTGCCTGCAGGATGGATGGAAAGGTCTGTATCTCTCTCTTCACCTCATTTCTTTCCCTAAGACTGTTTTTTCCCAACCAGATTTATCTGGAAGCATGAATTAGATTAGGCTTGTGACCCCTCCTGGTCTTCACTGTTACAGTTATAGGATGCTGTATGGTTTAGGTAGGAACTTTCCTATTAACTAGCCATTCCATCTAATTTAATCCCAATTAATTCTCCACAGCCTGTGAGGCGTTGGTATTACTAATATTCTTTCATAAGTGAGAGAACTTAGGCCCAAGGGTTAAAGAACTTGCCAAAGCAAGTTATTTCATTGACTCCTAATATTTTGATTGAGCTGGGATGAAAAGTTGTACCAATTAGTACAAATATCAAGGGGGAGGGGATGAGGAGAGGAGAGTATAGATGAAATAGTTTGTACATCAAATCATTTAGGTTCTATTTCCTTTGGCAAATATTGAAAGAGACTGTACAAGTAAGATATGGTGTCCTATAAGGACATAACCGCTCGCTTTTACCTTCTATAGTTGGAATTCATTCTTGAAAGGGAAAGAAATGGATCATGTTAATATGGTTCTCTGTAAGGCAACTCTCAATGGTTCAGGGCCATTTATCAAGTTTCTAGAGGCATCTTTCACTTCCTAAAGCCCATTGTTACCTTATTGGGGGCAGTGGATACAAAGTAGAGAAAGCATGAACCAGGTTGACTTTTGTTCAGATTTGCAGCTTTGTTTGAAAACCTGACTTAACAGGATTGTAAGCTGCCTGGGAGCCCCTAAGCTCCTGTAGCATAGTGAGTACAGTGTTGTTCTTCATTTAGGAAGTACTCAACAAGGATAAGTGGTGTAGACTATATGTACTCTATGATGTCAGGGATAGGAGATGCAAAGAAGGTTTCGTGGGGCATTTGGGTCCTGATAGGAGCCACAGTAAAATGGGTAGGAAAATCCACAGTAGTTCCAAATGTAAAACCAAATAGAGCTCCAGTCTAATCTGAGCCCTTTTGTCTGTTCTCTGCTTCTCCTGACCTAGGTATGACAAATACTGTGCAGACCACTTCAAAGACAACCACTGTGACCAGGGGTGCAACAGTGAGGAGTGCGGCTGGGATGGGCTGGACTGTGCTGCTGACCAGCCTGAGAACCTGGCAGAGGGTACCCTGGTTATTGTGGTGTTGTTGCCACCTGAACAACTGCTCCAGGATGTTCGTAGTTTCTTGCGGGCACTGGGCACCCTGCTTCACACCAACCTGCGCATTAAGCGGGACTCCAAGGGGGAACCTATGGTGTACCCCTATTATGGTGAGAAGTCAGCTGCCATGAAAAAACAGAGGATGACACGCAGATCCCTTCCTGGTGAACAAGAACAGGAGGTGGCTGGGTAGGTATTTGGTTTCTGAACTTCAAGGCTAATTTTATGAAGCACTTTGACATATAGCACAAGTCATAACTCAACCTGTAGAAATGCAAAGATCAGACAAATAGAGTGGCCCACCACTAAGATAAACCCATTACCCCAGTACTTATGTTTAAGTCTGAAGACATGCCTTGATCTTGGGGTCCTGAAAAGTGGCTGGGGTACACAGGAGCAAGATGTCTGGAAGACCTCCTCAGATGCCAGAATTTATAACCTTTTGCCAGACTTGCCTCAAATCTCTTTATCAGTGGCGTTCCTTTTTGCATTAATCATTGACTTACTGTCAAGGCTCTTCTTTAGAGTATATGTCTCTTTGACACAGGTAATGATCTTCAGTTGCTCTGTCATTCACACCTCGCTCTTTGTTGGTATATTCTCAAACTTTCAACCCTCCAGCTAGCTGAGAAAACAATGCAGAGACAAAGGAAAATAAGGACTAAAAATGCACAGTTTCTAAAGTAGCACTAAGTACCACTGAGTAGGTAGGAAAGAGTAGAAGACCACTGAAACCTTCAGGAGGAAAGCACTGGAGACCAGCTTCTCACTTTGTCATGCATTGCCTCAGCCAGAAGGCTTCAGTTAGCTAGACTAAGGAAGGTGGGACATCCTCTATATGGGAATTAGTGTTTAAGATCTCAAGGGACAGTATCTTAATTTCTGAGATACGTCTTAAGGCAGCATCCCAGAGGTGGGGACCTGATGCTGGAGGGAGGAGGAAGGCTCCCATCGCCCTTGTGACACATTCTGCCTGACCTGCACTCTTCTGTTTTCCTTCTCCACCTCTCCCTTGGCATCCTACAGCTCTAAAGTCTTTCTGGAAATTGACAACCGCCAGTGTGTTCAAGACTCAGACCACTGCTTCAAGAACGTGGATGCAGCAGCAGCTCTCCTAGCCTCTCACGCCATACGGGGGACCCTGTCATACCCTCTCGTGTCTGTCATCAGTGAGTGGCACTGGTGTTAAGGGGAAAGGTGGCGGGGGGACAGTGTCAATGGGCATGATGTTCATTATGCAGTCCTCTTTTTTCAGGACTGGTGAGGTCAAAGTTGTCCTGTAATGAATCTAATGCTGACATGCAGAGGTTGATGTTTTATTCAGCACTCGCCCTGTCTCTGTGGACTTGCAGGTGAATCCCCGACTCCAGAACGCACTCAGCTCCTCTATCTACTTGCTGTTGCTGTTGTCATCGTTCTGTTTATTATTCTGCTGGGGGTTATCATGGCAAAACGAAAGCGTAAGCATGGCTCTCTCTGGCTGCCTGAAGGTTTCACTCTTCGCCGAGATGCAAGCAATCACAAGCGTCGTGAGCCAGTGGGACAGGATGCTGTGGGGCTGAAGTAAGAAGCATTGCCAGCAAGCCACTATTCACAGTATAAGTAGGGATGGCTAGAAAAGCGTATCTTGTTGAATCATGATTTTAAATTCTAAGCTCTGGACATTTACTCGCACTGACCATGATTCTAAATGCCTTATGAGTGACTGAAACCACAGTCAGAGCCTGGGTGCGTCTGTTCTGTGCATATTATCACAGTGCTGCCCAGCTTCTGTGTTAAGGTGCACTTCTGTTGTAAGCTCTCTCTGAGTGGGAAGGGAAAGGATGAATGCCGAGGGGATGTCACAAGAATACTGCCCATCTTCTCTGGGCCAAGACCCCGCAAAATTGTATTCTAGCCATGGGAGTATGTCACGGTGGAAAGTGTTGAAAACCACTGTGTTAGTTTATGACATAACCACCATTCTTATTTTTCCTTTTTATAATCATATTAGAAATCTCTCAGTGCAAGTCTCAGAAGCTAACCTAATTGGTTCTGGAACAAGTGAACACTGGGTCGATGATGAAGGGCCCCAGCCAAAGAAAGTGAAGGTGAGGTGTCCGTGGTAGAACCAGCATTGTCAGCCATTATCTGGTTACATTTCAAATTTCTGTCCTTTAGCTCCAGAGTGTCCTGAAACGGAGGAAAGGGTGATAGTCTTTATATGTTACCCAGACAATAACTATCCTAGGTTCTCCTAAACAGCAGGAATCCTTAGGTCATTGATGACCTTGGGTTACCTATGTATGCTCTTCAAGAATAACTCTTTAAAAATATTAAAACAAACATGTCCCCTTCCTTTAGTGTTATGCTGGCAAGTAGTCAAGTCAGGACTGGGATGTGTAGATGGCAGTTGCTTCATGGCCACATCTCTCCCTCATCCTTTCTGGGCACTTCTTCTATAAGAGAAGATGAAATGAAGCAGTGAAAGAAAATCAGTGATCATTGACATTGGAGGCTCCATACCTTGAGCCCAGGAAACTAAAACCTTATAAAAGCAAGGGGTAGACTGGGCTGAGACTAAGGTGAAAAAGGAGACCGTCCATCTACAGCTATGCATGGCTAGAGTATGATGGTTAAGAAAATTGCTTTAGTTAATATCAGAACTAGATTCAAGTCCAAAACTTTGCCTTTTAGTAGCTGGCAAGTTATTTAACCTCTTTGTAATTATCCTTACCTGTAAAATGCAGATAATAACTCTTTCCTCCATGAGTTGTTGTGTTGGCATATATGTGCCTTATCTACTTTGCGCACTTTTAAATTATTGTAATTATTATTATTGAATAGTCTTTCCTGAGTGCTTACTACATGTTGGGTGCTGTGTTGAATACAGGGAAGCAACCTTGAACAAAGCTTATTTTCTCTTCTCGAGAAGCTTATAGCCTCATGGTAGAGGTGGCCATGTAGTGCCATGTAAGCAGTTAACACATGACCAGTTAAGCAGAGTATGCTTTTTAGGGCCAACAAGAAGGACTAAAGTTTACTTTCTAGTGGAGGGTAGGTAAAAGTGAGAATTGTGTGCTCTGAACATCTAAAGCCTAAAGCCTAGAGTTTGGGATGTGGGGAGGGAATTGTCTAGACGACGCAGGAGCCACATCACGAGAGCAGTGGGAAGCTGAGGCCGGGGTAATCCTCTGTGGGGTAAGAAGAGAGAGAACAATAGGAGGTGAGGAGGTGTGGCAGAGGCTCTGGACAGGTTCTCCTCAGTAGTTTCTGGTGGTGGCCCGATTGATAGGGAGCTGAAGATGTGGTCTTGCTCTCGGAAGAAGACAGCCCCATCGACCGATGGCCATGGACACAGCAGCACCTTGTTTTCACCTTTCAGGCTGAAGATGAGGCCTTGCTCTCGGAAGAAGATGACCCTATCGATCGACGGCCATGGACGCAGCAGCACCTTGAAGCTGCAGACATCCGTAGGACACCATCACTGGCCCTCACCCCTCCTCAGGCAGAGCAGGAGGTGGATGTGTTGGACGTGAATGTCCGGGGCCCAGGTCAGCACCAGGAAGCCTTCCCCTCTTCACTGTGCTATGTCTGTCCATGGTTCTACATTGTTGTCCCTGTTTTTGCCCTGTCCAGCCATACACCCCTTCCCAATTTCACAGACTCTAAATCAGCTTGAGGAAATGAATGTTTAAGGAATGTAGCCGTGAAGAAATTATGAGCTTAGAAAGGGAAGGATTTCACATTGCTTTATGTACGATGTGTTGAGACTAAACAGGCTGATAAAATGGGTTAGATTGTAGTAGGATAGAAAAATAATATCCCAAAGCAGAGGATAGAGAGTTAGTTAATATCTTAGGCATATATTAATTGTTCTATTAATATTAGATATTTTTAAATTTCGAGTTAAAATAATAGCACTTAAATTTGAACAGAAAAACTTGTTTAACTTAAAGAGCCCCCAGCTTAAAAAGACTCATACTTTCCCATTACTCTTTACAGAAATGACGTTATCAGAGGAAAAAGTGGAAAATGTGAAACTAATAACCAGTTACTACAAGAAGTACAAGGAATTCTTTGCCCATTAGAATAACTTTATTCAAATAGAACTGTTTCAACAATAGGATTAACTTCCTTCTTCTTGAGTACTTCCTGGAATTTTCTGTTCCTACAGATGGCTGCACCCCATTGATGTTGGCTTCTCTCCGAGGAGGCAGCTCAGATTTGAGTGATGAAGATGAAGATGCAGAGGACTCTTCTGCTAACATCATCACAGACTTGGTCTACCAGGGTGCCAGCCTTCAGGCCCAGACAGACCGGACTGGTGAGATGGCCCTGCACCTTGCAGCCCGCTACTCACGGGCTGATGCTGCCAAGCGTCTCCTGGATGCAGGTGCAGATGCCAAAGCCCAGGACAACATGGGCCGCTGCCCTCTACATGCTGCAGTGGCAGCTGATGCCCAAGGTGTCTTCCAGGTAAAGAACATGAGAAGAGCCACTTGAATAATAAGAATTCCTGTGGCTCTGTAATGTTTTATCTTTTTAAGGAACTAATGTCTAATTGAATTTATTCAGTCATTTGAGAGATTAGGGCAGGTTTTAAAGTCATGCTTGCTAGATGGGAAAGCAGGAAAAGAGAGGCAGACAAACTGACCTAACTATATATAGGCAGATAGTGATAGAGCCAACTGCAGATAACACCAGTCTTCTGATTATTAGTCAATGATAATTTGTTGTGCCAAGATGCCTCCCAAATGCATAGATTAGATGAGAGTGAAACCTGGTGAGGAGCCTTTGCCGAGTATCAGCTACTTCTTATGGATTTGCCTGATTATGTGGGCTTCTGGCTGCTCAGTGGCAGTTTTCTTGACACAAGTTCATATTATATTCCCTGATGCCTGTTTATTTTATCCTTATGAGGAAATTGGAAGCATTCTGAATCACCTTAGGCTACACACTGTGATTGAAGTGATACTTCCCCGCATCCCTCTTCTTTCCTGAGAAAGTAGAAGGCTCATCCTTTTACATTATTTATTCAGCACTTGCTTGTTTATTTATTTATTCATGCAACAAATGTTTATTGATTGATCATAATAGAATCTTGGGCACAAAGATAACAAGATTTTCCCTCCCCTCCAGGAACCTGCAGTGTAGCCTCAGCTCTGAGGCCCTTGTTTCTTCTCTGAGTTTCATTGTTTTCCCTCATCTAGGTGACTCTCTTCTCTGTACTTTCTCCTCTTCTAGATTCTGATTCGCAACCGAGTAACTGATCTAGATGCCAGGATGAATGATGGTACTACACCCCTCATCCTGGCTGCCCGCCTGGCTGTGGAGGGAATGGTGGCAGAACTGATCAACTGCCAAGCGGATGTGAATGCAGTGGATGACCATGGTAGGAATGAGAGGCAGGGATTCGGATTCTTACCTGCAAAGCATGCTTCTGAGGAGGGGAATGGTTACATGACCCTTAAACAACTGTCTCAGATCCGAGTACACTGGAGATTCATTCATTCGTTCATGCATTCATTCATTCTTCCTTCAACATGTTGAGCTCAGAGATCCAAGCCAGTAGGAGATCTCCAATTAAAATGAGGGATTTTTTAATGAGGGTTCTTGGACCTCAAAGCAGATACATGAAAGGTTTGCCCATGTAGTTTCCTAGGTATACCATTCTTAATTTGAGGATTTATGAGAGTTGACTTCTCTAGGAGAGTTGTGGGATATTCTCAATATACATTCTGACATGTAATATATAGGTTTTTGTCTTCAGTATGTAACAGGGTGGGTTCTGCCATGTAGTGGGCATGAATACCTCATACAAGTGATCTTTTCACCTAGAGGTCTTCTGCAAGATAGGTAACCTGTACTGAAGTATTTTTAGAACAGAGGAAAAGGAAGAGATTACTTTGGTTTTTCCTACAGACTCCTATGGAGAACTGCTTCCTGCTGATCTCTGGGGAGTTTAAGGTTTCATTGTACAAGTCATGGTGCTTTATACTAGGAGTAGGAAATGTCTGCTTATAAACATGTTTCTTCCCTGTAGGAAAATCTGCTCTTCACTGGGCAGCTGCTGTCAATAATGTGGAGGCGACTCTTCTGCTGTTGAAAAATGGGGCCAACCGAGACATGCAGGACAACAAGGTACAATCTGTGGGCTCTGAGCTTGAGGAGGCTCGTAGCACTGCCTCAGTTATAAGCCCCTTCCTGTTTCTTTTTACAGCTTATCTTATGATATAGACAGACAAAGATGGAAGCAGTTTGGGCAGACACTGGGTTTGGAGAGTGTGATGAGGACACTGGGCTTGTCCAGGCATGTGTCAGGACTGAGTTCTCTGCCCTCTCAGTACTCAGCTGGCAGTAAGCTAGCTGTGAATAGCTTGGCACACCTTTCCTCTTCCCTGACATTTCCTTTTTCCAGTTGTCTCTTCTGTTCATACTGACTTCTTTTTCTCGTTTTCTTTCTTTTTTCCCTCCTGCTTTTTTTCTCCTATCCTTGGATACCCTGTTGTTTTCCTGTTTGGTTTTCTCCCTCTGAGTTTTTTGTCCTGCTTCCTTCTCTTGTTCACCTTCTCTCAGTTTTCTTCGTTTTTCTTATCTTAGTCCTTTCTTGCACATGTTTTGTCTCTTCTTTCTTTCACTCGTTCCCTTATTTTTCCCAGTTCTGTGCATGCCTTAGTTTCTTCTCTTCCTATCTTTCTTATTTCTAACTCTTTTTCCTATTAGAACCTTATTTTGATAAGCTCGGAACTGTTTTAAGTGAGTCTCTGGCTCAGGGGCATGCTTTATTTTATGAATTCCCAACTAAAGAGATATTCCCTCCAAGGGGCAAAATTGTTTTTTGAGGAGAGGTGAAATAATCTTACTCTTTTTATGTATAAATCACAGATGTACATTCAGTACATTGGTAGAGGCACAGCCTATCTGTGGTATTAGTATTTCATGGGGGAGGTAATTAGGAAAACATGTCTAAGGGGGTGATAATAAAAAAGATTGAGAAACTGCTATATTCTCAAGAGTGTTATTAACATGTGTTCTGTGATGGGCCTTTTCTGTAGGAAGAGACACCTCTGTTTCTTGCTGCCCGGGAGGGGAGCTATGAAGCAGCCAAGATCCTGTTAGACCATTTTGCCAATCGAGACATCACAGACCATATGGATCGTCTCCCCCGCGATGTGGCTCGGGATCGCATGCACCATGACATCGTGCGCCTCCTGGATGAATACAATGTGACCCCAAGCCCTCCAGGCACCATGTTGACTTCTGCTCTCTCACCTGTCATCTGTGGGCCCAACAGATCTTTCCTCAGCCTGAAGCACACCCCAATGGGCAAGAAGTCTAGACGGCCCAGTGCCAAGAGTACCATGCCCACTAGCCTCCCTAACCTTGCCAAGGAGGCTAAGGATGCCAAGGGTAGTAGGAGGAAGAAGTCTGTGGGTGAGAAGGTCCAACTGTCTGAGAGTTCTGTAACTCTATCCCCTGTTGATTCCCTAGAATCGCCTCACACATATGTGTCTGACACCACATCCTCTCCGATGATTACATCCCCTGGGATCTTGCAGGCCTCACCCAACCCTATGTTGGCCACTGCCGCCCCTCCTGCCCCAGTCCATGCCCAGCATGCACTGTCTTTTTCTAACCTTCATGAAATGCAGCCTTTGGCTCATGGGGCCAGCACTGTGCTTCCCTCAGTGAGCCAGTTGCTGTCCCACCACCACATTGTGCCCCCAGGCAGTGGCAGTGCTGGAAGCTTGGGTAGGCTCCATCCAGTCCCAGTCCCAGCAGATTGGATGAACCGCATGGAGATGAATGAGACCCAGTACAATGAGATGTTTGGTATGGTCCTGGCTCCAGCTGAGGGTGCCCACCCTGGCATAGCTCCCCAGAGCAGACCACCTGAAGGGAAGCACATAACCACCCCTCGGGAGCCCTTGCCCCCCATTGTGACTTTCCAGCTCATCCCTAAAGGCAGTATTGCCCAACCAGCGGGGGCTCCCCAGCCTCAGTCCACCTGCCCTCCAGCTGTTGCGGGTCCCCTGCCCACCATGTACCAGATTCCAGAAATGGCCCGTTTGCCCAGTATGGCTTTCCCCACTGCCATGATGCCCCAGCAGGATGGGCAGGTAGCTCAGACCATTCTCCCAGCCTATCACCCTTTCCCAGCCTCTGTGGGCAAATACCCCACACCCCCTTCACAGCACAGTTATGCTTCCTCAAATGCTGCTGAGCGAACACCCAGTCACAGTGGTCACCTCCAGGGTGAGCATCCCTACCTGACACCATCCCCAGAGTCTCCTGACCAGTGGTCAAGTTCATCACCCCACTCTGCTTCTGACTGGTCAGATGTGACCACCAGCCCTACCCCTGGGGGTGCTGGAGGACGTCAGCGGGGACCTGGGACACACATGTCTGAGCCACCACACAAAAACATGCAGGTTTATGCGTGAAAGAGGCTGCCTCCAGTGTAGAAACATAACTGCCTTTTGTAAATGCTGCCGAGGAACAAATGAAGGTCATCCGGGAGAGAAATGAAGAAATCTCTGGAGCCAGTGTTTAGAGGCAGGAAAGAGAAGATGCTCTTATCATTCACCTAATGCAGGAGAAGCAGTTCATCGGTTTCATTGGATATCTGCAAGGCTTATTGGGGGGCATGGCTCCTTCTAATCTAATAATCAAGACAAGTTAATGGAAATGCAAGATGAATACAAGCCTTGGGGCCATGTTTACTGTCTTCTATTTGGAGAATAAGATGGATGCTTATTGAAGCGCAGACATTCTTGCAGCTTGGACTGCGTTTTAAACCCTGTGAGCTTCTGCCATATCCATGGGAAGATTCTACACTAGAGTCCTGTTGGGAATTGTGCCCCGGAATTCTGCCTGAATTGACCTACGCATCTTCTCCTCCTTGGACATCCTTTTGTCTTCATTTGGTGCTTTCGATTTTGCACCTCTCCGTGATTGTAGCCCTACCAGCATGTAACAGGGCAAGACCTTTGTGCTTTCAATCATTCTGGCCCATGAAAGAGACTTCAGCCTCCTTTCCCCTCCTGCCTTCCCCGCATCCACTGGAGTCTCACAGGGGTTACTTTGGTATGGTTCTCAGCGTAAACCTTTGAAGTGTGTTTCCTTTGCAAATGGACATACTGTATTGTGTTCTCCTACGTATATCATTCCTAGAGAAAGAAGGGGAGCAGAATATTTTTCTTGAGGAAATTTTGGGGACAGGAGATCCCTTCAAGATGCTGCACCTTAATTTCTCTTGTCTGTGGGCAGGTCTTCATATAAACTTTACCAGGAAGAAGGGTATGAGTCTGTTGTTTTTCTGTGAATGGGCCTGGACAGTGTGAAGTTTTATCCTTGATAGTCTAGTTACTATGATTCTTTCCACTTTTTTTAAACCAGAAAAAGGGTTGGAATGTTAGAATGACCAAGAGACAAGCTAACTTGTGCAAGAGGCAGTTACCCACCCGCAGGTCCCCCAACTTCCTGCCGAGCATTCCGACGACTGCCTATGTGGAACACATTTGTCCCAGATCTGAGCACTCTAGGCCTGTTTCACTCACTCACCCAGCATATGAAACTAGTCTTTTAATTGTTGAGCCTTTCCTTTCATCTCCACAGAAGAAAACGTCTCAAATGTTGTACCCTTGCCATTTAGGACTGAACTTTCCTTAGCCCAAGGGGCCCAGTGACAGTTGTCTTCTTTTTGTCGGGTGATCAGTGTCTACCTCCTGATTATCTTTCTGCTTAAAGGCCTGCTGACCAAGCTTTCTTTCACACTGTGTGGTCTGAGTTACTGGTATACCCAGTATGTTCTCACTGAAGACATTGACTTCCTGTGTTCAAGTGAAGGAAATGGAAAGTTGGGCTTGTTTTCTAGGGTCTAAGCCCTATAAGAAGGTTGGAAAAGGAGGAACTATATAGCAGCCTTTGCTATTTTCTGCTACCATGTCTCTTCCTCTGAGGCGGCCATGACATTCCCTTTGGCAACTAACATAGAAACTCACCAGAACATTTTCCTTTCCTAGAGTCACCTTCTAGGATGATAATGGACAACTACTCATTGTCGTCATTCTCATGTTCAGACTGTGATTGCCCCTCACCTGAATCCACTCTCTGTATCCATGTTCTTGGCAATTTCCTTGACTCTCTTTTAATTCCAGAAGCATTTTAGTCAATTGTAGAGAAAGAATAGTTTTCTTTTTCTTATCCTTGGGCCGGTTAATAATTCGTTCTTGGCTACACCGCCACTTCTGTACAGTGCTG
>CAUYQU010082821.1:0-61559 GCA_963574635.1 Cheracebus regulus | reverse complement strand
TCTCTTTTTCTAAAATCTCTTCCTCTTTCTCTTTCATTTTTTTCTTTCTTTTGCAGTTTCTTTCTTTCTCCTTTTCTCTCTTTTTCTAAAATCTCTTCCTCTTTCTTTCTCTTTCATTTTTTCTTTCTTTTGCTGTTTCTTTATTTCTCTTTTTCTCTCTTTTTCTAAAATCTAAAAAAAAAAAAAGTTTTGAAGAAAGGAGACTATGTCTGTGAGTCCTCCACAAAGCAGACACCTGGTTAAAGTTAGGAGTCTAAAGGGTTTATGTGAAGTGGCACCTGTGAAAGGAAAAGGAAGGAAGCAGGATTGAGAAGAAGAAAGTGTTAGACCACAAGATGCAGGTCTGACAAATGCCTAACCAAGAGCTCCAAAGCAAAGAGGATCTTTAGAGAAGCCACATGTTGGGAAGAAATGGTGACGTCCTTGACCACATTGCCCTACTCAGTAAATGCCTAGGGCCACCCTGAGAAGAATGTGACCTCCTTCCAAAAGCTGAAGTAGACCAGAAGGAGTTAACAACTGGACACTCACAGCAAATCAGGCTCTCAGCAGCTGGGCCATGACTCCTGTCTAGAAGGAATACCTGAGCTGTGATCTGCATCTCCACATCTGCCACTATCTCTGGAGGACAGAGGAAACTATCTCTGGAGGACAGAGGAAACCTCAGTTTTGAAAATAGGTCTAGGAATGTGGTGGTGCCAATAAAGGACCCAATGGGAAGTTATATTAGGTGTCCTATGCCAGGTGGATTTGTCCCTCTGTATTGTGATTCATTCTGCCACCAAATCTTAAGTGAATTTCTTAGTGCCATGGCATTGTGAGGAATAAAGTATAGGCAGCTGGGGAAGTGTGTGAGTCCATTTTATATTGCTATAAAGGAATACCTGAGACTGGGTAAAAAAAGGTTTATTTGGTTCACGGTTCTGCAGGCTGTACAAGCATGGCACCAGCATCTGCTTAGCCTCTGGTGAGGACTCAGGAAGTTTTACTCATGGTGGAAGGTGGAGAGGGAGCAGGAATGTCACATGGAAAGAATGGGAGCAAGAGAAAGAGGAGGGGGTCCCAGGCTCCTTTTAATAACCAGCTCCCACATGCACTATAGAGAGAGAACTCACTCATCACCAAGGGGAGGGCACCAAGCCATTCATGAGGGATCCGCCCCCATGACCCAAACACCTCCCATCAGCCTCTACCTCTAATATTGGGAATCATATTTCAGCATGAGATTTGGAGGGGACAAACATCCAAACTGTATCAAGAAGTACGGCATTCTCCATCCCATCCCTGCCCCAAAGCCTGCATCTCAGCATCCACGTGGAAACCATGCAAGGGCCATATCTTGGAGTTCCCAGAAGTGGCCAGCAGCAGAGAGTGCTGAGGCCCAAGATGCAGCCACCTGCTATTTGAAAATAGGTGGGGGAACTGCATAGACAAACGGCTTTCCCATATCACCCCTTCCCAAATACAGCAAAGGAAAGCAGTCCTGGGCATGAGGGGAAACAGAAGCCCATGTTTGTTTTATAAGAATGTTCTGGCTGCTAGGACCATACAAATACTGGGATATTTCCAACCAGTGTTCACAAACAACTGCTTAAATACTGGGCAGTCAGAGAAAAAATTGAAAAACCAAAATGGAGTAAGTTACACAACAGAGTTATGAAATTCTAGATAGAGCAGTATCTCACAAAATTATAATCTATTCCATTTAAATAGGCAGAGACTATATCAGTCAGTCTCTGACACCTACAGATCCATTCACAGTTTTGCTTTTGGGTTTCTTTTTCAAGTAAATTAGTTGCCAATATTTAAAAATCAAATATTTCCCATTATCATCCAGATTTCTAGCTTCTGTTTAAAAATCCCAAGGGCTGGCAATGCTGAGCCAGCATTCTCAATGACAGACATGAGTGGAACTGGGTGTGCTTCAGATCTGCAAGTTACGGTTCAGCAAGTTGGTCACTGTGACCTAAGGTGTGTTACCATTTATAACTGAGCTTAAGCCACCACCAAAGTTTAAGCCATTCTATATGCGAATACATAAGATGGTAGGGCAGCAGGTAAATTCACTTTAGGGGAAAAAATGCATCAAAACTGATAAAATCTGTGAAAATAAATAAAATTTAAAAGCTACTGGAACCCCAAAAACACTTTAAGCCTTGAGATGTGACTGTGATCTGAGTCACATATGGTTACAACTTCTGTTCTCAAATTATAGATTAACTAGCTTTCTTATTTTTCTTGTTCTATACGATGACTAGAGAGAATTAAATGATATCACAGACAAAAACCTCTGGCTTTCTTAATTAATGACCCTTGTTATAGATTAATTTCCCATTGTTGTATTGCTTTGCTTAGACCAGATGTCAAAAACCCACAATTATTACAACCTCTGCAAAAAATATTAAGCTTCTCCTTCCCAAAAAGAAACACTGCCTACACCCAATCAATTGGCTGTAACTATGTGCCAACCTTGTACCAATAATGTTATAGTCCTACTAAACACTCCTCTCTCTGGATATATAATTGAACCCTTAACTTCTCTACTTCAGAATGCTGACTGTATTCCTTTGGAGGTGATGTTTCCAGATGGTCCATCCTCACACTTTGAGCTTGAATAAACTCTCTTTAAATTCAATTCTGACCCTCGTATTATTTTAGGTTGACAAATCTTTTTTAAGGTAATTTGACCATCATACCCATCAATTTAAAATATTCGACCCAGGGTACAAATGTATTTGTACCAGACACACAAAAATACATATTCATCCAAGGTTGTTCACCATAGCATTGTTTGAAATAGCAAAACAATTGCTACAAAGAGGACAAAATACCTAGGAATACAACTTCCAAAGTATGTGAAGGACTGCTTCAAGGAGAACTACAAACCACTGCTCAAGGAAATAAGAGAGGACACAAACAAATGGAAAAACATTCCATGCTCATGGATAAAAAGAATCAATATTGTGAAAATAACCATACTGCCCAAAGTAATTTAGAAATTCAATGCTATCCCCATCAAAATTCCATTGACTTTCTTCACAGAATTAGAAAAAACTACTTTACATTTCATATGGAACCAGAAAAGAGCCCGTATAGCCAAACAATCCTAAGCAAAAAGAACAAAGCTGGAGGTATCATGCTACCTGACTTCAAACCATACTACAAGGTTACAGTAACCAAAACAGCATGGTACTGGTATCAAAACAGATACATAGACCAATGGAACAGAACAGAGGCCTCAGAAATAACACCACACATCTACAACCATCTGATGTCTTTGACAAACCTGAAAAAAATAAGCAATGAGGAAAGGAGTCCTGATTTAATAAATGGTGTTGGGAAAACTAGCTAGCCGTATGCAGAAAACTAAAACTGAACCCCTTCCCTACACCTTATACAGAAATTAACTCAGGATGAATTAAAGACTTAAATGTAAGACCTAAAACCATAAAAACCCTAGAAGAAAACCTAGGCAATATCATTCAGGACACAGCATGGGCAAAGTCTTCATGACCAAGACACCAAAAGCAATGGCAACAAAAGCCAAAATTGACAAATGGGACCTAATTAAACTAAAGAGCTTCTGCACAGCAAAAGAAACCATCATTAGAGTGAACAGGCAACCTACAGAATGGGAGAAAATGTTTGCAATCTATCCATCTGACAAAGGGCTAATATCTAGAATCTACAAAGAAATTAAACAAATTTAAGAGAAAAAAAAAACCACCCCATCAAAAAGTGGGCAAAGGATATGAACAGACACTTTTCAAAAGAAGACATTTATGCGACCAACAAACACATGAAAAAAAGCTCATCCTCACTGGTCGTGAGAGAAATGCAAATCAAAACCACAATGATATACCATCTCATGCCAGTTAAAAAGTTAGGAAACAACAGATGCTGGAGAGAATGTATAGAGATAGGAACACGTTTACACTGTTAGTGGCAGTATAAATTAGGTCAACCATTGTGGGAGACAGTGTAGCAATTCCTCAAGGATCTAGAACCAGAAATACCATTTGACCCAGCAAACCCATTACTGGGTATATACCCAAAGGATTATAAATCGTTCTACTATAAAGACAAATGCACACGTATATTTATTGCGTAAACCCATGTATATGGGTATATACCCAAAGGGTTATAAATCATTCTACTATAAAGACACATGCACACATATGTTTATTGCAGCACTGTTTGCTATAACGAAAACTTGGAACCAACCCAAATTCCCATCAATGATAGACTGGATAAGGAAATTGTGGCACACATACACCATGGAATACTATATGCAGGCATAAGAAAGGATGAGTTAATGTCCTTTGCAAGGACATGGATGAAGCTGGAAACCATCATTCTTAGCAAACTGACACAAGAACAGAAAACCAAACACCACATGTTCTCACTCATAAGTGGGAGTTGAACAATGAGAACACATGGACACAGGGAGGGGAACATCACACACTGGGGCCTGTTGGAGGGTGGGGAGCTAGGGGAAGGATAGCATTAGGAGAAATACTTAATGTAGATGATGGGTTGATGGGTGCAGCAAACCACCATGGCACGTGTATACCTATGTAACAAACCTGCACGTTCTGTACACATATCTCAGAACTTAAAGTATAATAATTTAAAAATATTTTTAAAAGAACTAAAAGGGGTGTTGGGGCAAGGAATAAAGAAAAGAAAGGCAATTTGAAGGACAGAATGTATAGTGTCATCTCATTTGTGGGAACAATTTTTAAAAGAACAAAGCATGTAAATTATAGGACACTTCTCAAAGGATACACAAATCCAAGAGCTATATGGGAAGAAGGTAAAAGCAGCATAGGGAAGAGTTACTTTTCACTTTCAGATAACTTTCTGTCCCTTTTTAAAATCATGAGTTTGTGTTATTTTTATAATTCAGTGAATAGATATGTTTTTTTGAAAAACACACTGATCCTGAAAGTTAAAATTCCAATTCAGAGAAAATTGATTTCTATGAAAACTATCAATCTGCCAACAATGCCAGAAAATGAAGTGTAGCTATACAACACAGACAGTGGGTGAGGTTGTCATCACTCACTCTGATTGCACATATGGAATTTAAAACACCCATTTCACCAGATTAAAAATATTCAATAAGATTTATAAAAAGCACTTAACACTTGCCAGCACTTAGTAAGTAAGTGCTCAATAAATAGTTACTGTTAACACTCTTACTATTACTTTCTCTGCTTGGCAGTTGTCCTAACCCCACTCCAGACCTCCCACATTCCCTAATCCTGACTCATGTCAGTGATGCATGACTCAACAGTCAAACTAGGACAGCTATTGCAAAATGCAAGACTTAAATTCCATCCCAGGTGAATTCTCTTCTGGACCACAGGTAGCCCTTGAAAAGGATGGGAGTAGAGCCCTCAATCATGGAAGCATTTTTTCCTCAAGATAGGCAGATGTTACCACCTCCATACAAGAACAATCCCATTGCCTATTACAGTTCCCATTTCAAAGACATGCTCCTACATATGCATGTATTTTGCCGACAGATTTCCTGTGGTTGTGGTTGTTGTTGTTGTTGTTGTTGTTGTTGTTTGAGATGGAGTCTCTAGTTACATTGCCCAGGCTGGAGTGCAGTGGTACAATCTTGGCTCACTACAACCTCCACCTTCCGGGTTCAAGCAATTCTCCTGCCTCAGCCTCCTGAGTAGCTGGGATTGCAGGAACGCACTACCAGGCACAGCTAATTTTTGTATTTTTAGTAGAAACGGGGTTTCACCATGTTGGCCAGTCTGTTCTCAAACTCCTGACCTCAAGTGATCCGCCCACCTCAGCCTCCTAAAGTGCTGGGATTACAGGCGTGAGCCACTGCGCCTGGCCCAAGATTTCCTGTTCTTATCTCCAATAAGCCAGCTTGATGAGGAGTAGTGCTAGAGATTCCCATACTTCTTGACTACTCTATCCTTTTCTACTCACAGGCCCCTCCCTAAGGTCCCCTGTGCTCTATGCAAAAGAAATAGTGCTGGAGGTCAAATAGCAACCCCGCTCATGCAAGAAAGGGCCATGTGATGTTCACCGAGCTCCCAAGCCAGAATTCTCTTTTCCCAGAATCCTTTGGCTGTCTGGCTGTCTACCTCTAAAAAGAAGGTGAAGAGAGAGTCAAACGTGCCCTGTAGCCCTGTCCCTTTGAACCAAGCCCTAAGAACCCCTGCAGCAGTCCTCCTGTGTACCCTCCCACAGGCCCCCACACAGATGGAGAGCCCTGGGAAGGGTTCCCACAGTGCATTAGCTCCAAACAGTGCAAGAGGACAAGGAGTGTAGCACTCTCCAGCCTCTGTCAATAATTCATGAGGCTCAGACTGAGGGGCACCAGTCAGAGTCGGTTTTCCCTGGACATGGGGAAAATAATACTTAAGCTCCCTTATCTCATCGGGATGTGCTGAGTACCAAAGCTGAGTACTGCAGCTGCAACTTCTTGGCTGAGGAAGATACTATAAATCTAGTACAGGCCTGTTCTATTACTTGCTAGCCATTCACCCACTTTTGAATGCTGAAATCCTTTTTCAACTGCTCAGCTGACCTACATATATACTAAATGAATCTTGAACAAGCATGAATTCTATTAAAAAGTCACCCCTAAACTGGATTTCACAAACCAGGATTCTTTCCCCTCTAATTGTAGGGACTGGCATAAGGATGCCAAACTGGTGATTTCACCAACACATTTCTAAACCTACCCATCTGCTTTCATCATCTTTTCTTAAAGAAAAGACTAACATCAAAAAAAAAAAAAAAAGGAAAAGGATGCATATACTCCACAATAAAGGACTATTAAATATGCTTAGCTTTACCAAACTCACTGTAATGTCTTTACTTTTCTCATTTTGCCTTGAACTAGTGAAAACTTTGCCATGGACCAGCACAACTTCTCAGTCTGACATTTGGAGGCCACTGGGTTAAGCCAATTCAGATGCTTGCATTTGGGTCTGCTGGGGCCATTCTGCAGTGTACCATAAGCCATCCAGATTTATTCATTCTCCCAGAAACCCAGGAGGGAGATCATTTCAGCCCACTTGGCAGAAGTGGAGGCTGAAGTCTTGGACACAGAATTTATAGCTGGCAAGGACTTTATTCATCATCCACTCCATACCCTCAGTAATTTACAGATGAAGAGTCTGGCCCAGGACACCAATAATAATCACTACATGGTGGCAGTAACTACTATGTGCTTAGTAGTTTACAATTCATAAAGCGATTTTGCATTCAACAAATATTTACTGAACCAGGATGGAGGCTAAGACCCAGGGACAGAGTGGTTAGGGAGAACCTGAGTGCTCCAATTTTTTTGCATTTCCACCACTGCTTGAGGGACTCTCTAGCCGCCCCACTAGCACTTAGCTCCTGTAAAGGAGGAAGTCCCTTTGGCAAGGGATATAACAGATCCTGTTTGGTTAATGACCGTAGTCTACCCTCCACGGCCCATGAAGATGGAGGAGACCTTGAGTAGAGTGAAGGGCAGTGCCAGGCCTGGTGCAGCCGCTCCCTATCACGTCTCTCTCCCAGGCTCCTCCAGCCTCACCTGGTGGACTCCATAAGGACCACAGGCCTCACCTCCATGGGCAGTGTCAAAACATTTGCCTTCCTGTGGGATGTCACATACATAGACCCAGACTTTCTTGGAGAAAGAATTCCATCTTTAGCTTTGAAGAAGCAAAAGCAACCAACTCAAAACCCCGACTTTCTCCAGAAGAAAACGTGGGCAAGCAGAAGGGCAGCAGCAAAAGTCTACGGGTTCCTGTAGGGCCCAGGAGAGGAGCGAGCCCTACAGGAAACTTGAACAGAGAGCGCTTTGATCACCCGCCAGCCTGGGAAAGCAAGCCAAAGTCCGGCGGAAGATAGTCGGCTGCGGGGCGCGGCGGCCGGTAGAGGCCGCCCACCGCCACAGCCAACTTTTAGGCGCCGAGGGCCGGGAGGCGGGCCGGGAGGCGGCCCGCCCTTCGTCCTGCCCTTCGCCCTACTCTCAGTCACCTCACCTGGGAGGGGCGGAAGCCAGACTCGCTGGTCTGAGCCATGCACCGGCTGGGGCTGCTAGGCCACTGCGCCCGGGCTTGGAAGTCAGTGCGGATGGCCAGCTCCGGGATGACCCGCCGGGACCCGCTCGCGAATAAGGTGGCCCTTGTAACGGCTTCCACCGATGGGTGAGTGCTCGGGCGGGAGTTTCTGAGGCTCTGGATGCCTGGAAACAGGCAATGGCCTCTCGTCCTTTGCCTCTGGTGCCCCTGTCCTCAGACCTCACACGCCGCCAAAGTCTGGCCCTGGAAAAAAGGAGCCACGTGGTCCACCTGAAGCTCCTTCGAATGCCCTGGCCCTGGGCCCTCCCTTGCCAGCCCTCATGTCCCGGCTGCCTCTGGCACAACTGTGCCACCTTTGTGCAGCTCCATCGATCCAGTCCCCACAGTGCTCTGGGCTGCCCCAGTCAACCAGCCCCACCTAGCGTCCGGGAAGACCAGAAACCAGAAATCCAAGGGAATCTGGATTTCAAAATCCTATCCCACGGCCTTCAGCCACTGAAAATGTTCCAGACACTCTATTTGGGCACTGGAAAGTCTCCGGAACCCCTCCCCCTTACCTAGATGGGACTCAAGAGCCATGTGTCAAGATTTTTGTTTAGGTCAGTACGTCTGGGCCTACCTTGCCCCGCCTATTTCTCACCCACCACTCTTGTCTGTCCTATTTTTCATTTCTACAGGACTTTGCTAGATGCCAGCTCTTCACAAAACTAAAATACAAATGTAGGTAAAATGCTAATGGCAGACAATTGCAAAATGTGTAACTCTTCCTCCCAAAGGAATATTTGCATTTTTGACCAGAGACCATCCTTTCACATGCACCCCAAAAAATAACTCAGGATAGAATTGGCTGGGCATGGTGGCTCATGCCTGTAATCCCAGTACTTTGGGAGACGAGGCAGGCGGATCACCTGAGGTCGGGAACAAGACCAGCCTGACCAACATGGAAAAATCCTGTGTCTACTAAAAACACAAAATTAGGTGGGTATGGTGGCACATGCCCGTAATCCCAGCTACTCGGGAGCTGAGGCAGGAGAATCCTTTGATCCCGGAAGACAGAAGTTGCAGTGAGCCAAGATTGCACCATTGCACTCCAGCCTGGGCAAACTCCGTCTCAAAAAAAAAAAAGAGCGAAACTCGGTCTCAAAAAAAAAAAAGGACAGAATTTTAAGAATGATGTAGACTAGTAAGGGAGAAACCTGGGGGCAGGGCTGTTCTGAGTGAGACCCTTAAATCACGGAAGTGGCGCTGCTGCACACCTAGCTCATTTCTCACCTCTCAGTCCCAACAGGGGATGAAGCCTGTCACCCATCGTGGAAATACACGTAGAAAGTGATGTCAGTTCTTGGGAACTGAGGCTGCGGTCCAAGATCATAAAAAAAATAAGTAAATGAATGCCAAAAATGGCCATACCATTAAGCCTGTTTTACACATAGTAGAGACACGTGGAGGTTATATAGAGAAAGAGCCAGAATTCAAACCTGGGCTGTCTAACTTCATAGCCCATGCTATCAACCTCTTCCCTTGCACAGGCCTTGGCAGTCTTTGTCTCTTTCTGCTCACAGGATCGGCTTTGCCATCGCCCGACGTCTGGCCCAGGATGGGGCCCAAGTGGTCGTCAGCAGCCGGAAGCAGCAGAAAGTGGATCAGGCGGTGGCCGTGCTGCAGGGGGAGGGGTTGAGTGTGACAGGCACCGTGTGCCACGTGGGGAAGGCCGAGGACCGGGAGCGGCTGGTGGCCACGGTAAGCTGCAGATAAATGGGCACAGAGCCAGGAAGTGGAAAAGGGAGCCAGCCTGAGCCTTCTTCCCTGCTTTCCTGGACAGCATGGGTGAGATCCAATGCAGTGCTGTTAACTAAAACATAGTGAGTTCTGCATACTCACACCAGCCCACCAGCACATTTTTATTGCGTGCCTTTCTATTATGTCTATATACTAACGTCTGAGAATCATTCCATCCCAGTCAGAGAATTTCAAAACATTTTACTGCTTCAGCCCTGCATCATCCCTTGCATACCCCAGAGAAACAGCTGGTACTGGTTCTCTAGTAATTTCCAATCTAATTGGACAGATGAGAAGGGTAAATACAATCACAAAATAGATGTTCCCACCCATAAGAGCTAATAAATAATCCCCTATTATTCAGCTTATAGGGTCAAGTCCCTGGGAATATCAGGAAGCAGCCCACCGTGTTTCAACCACCTATGTGCCATTTCCTGTGTTCAAAGTCTTACACAGGTTATTTCTAGACCTGACAACAACCCAAGCAAAGCAAGGACCATTCTCTCAGTCTGCAGAGACTGGCTCAGGTAGCTGGAGCAACTTCCCAAGGTCCCATAGCCAGTAAGGAAAGAGCTGTAATTCAGCCCATCCCTCCCAAGCTCCCTTCTGTTTTTGGCTGCCTATGGACTACCAGGTACTGGATTTTAGTCTCAAAGAAAGTATATAACTCAGTGTCGCAGTTAGTAGTGGACACCAACCTTCCAGCTGCACAAGAAAATATGAACCATCCAGCAAAGGAAGCTCCTCTTCCCTTGAGGATAAGGGCACACACTTTATTCCCCAGAGTGGAAGGGAGAATCTACCCAAAAATGGAAAGTACAGGATGTGCTAACAGATCAGAAGGTTGGCAGAAACAATTTGGAAATCTTCTTGGAAGAGGAGGACCTTAAGCAATAGTAGACGGTGGTAGGGTAGACAGTATAAGGTAATTCTAGCAAATGTTCAAATGTGCATTGGAAAGAGCCAAATGTGAGTACAAGAAAGTCACCTTGCCTGGCCTAGACTGCTGGACAGAGCCTAAGATTGGGGCCTTGACCCTGATGGTGGAAGGAGCCATTTGGGGGTCTGGGTCAATTAGCAACTAACCATATGACATGTAAGTAAAATTTAATGTCAAAATCCTGCTGGAAAAACATCCTGTGGCCCCATCAGCTTCACTTAACAGGTCCTGCAGGCCTGGCCCAGAAGTGATGCTTGAGCTAAACCTTGAGGAATGGATGAGAATGGACAGATGGAATAGCAATGCGGTTCCAGATAACTCTGCAAAATCAGGAGGCAGCCAAAGAGGAACTGCAGGAAAGAGGAGCACTGTCAGTCCACAGTGGAGCACAGGCTTAGGAGTACTAGTGGAAAAGGGGCTGCTTGGAAAGATAGAGGCCATGAGCCTCCATATCCTCTTCCCCCCGCCCCCCAAGATGGAGTTTTGCTCTTGTCACCCAGGTTGGAGTGCAGTGGCACTATCTCAGCTTGCTGCAACCTCCACCTCCCAGGTTCAAGCAATTCTCATGCCTCAGCCTCCTGAGTAGCTGGGATTATAGGCATGTGCCACCATGCCCAGCTAATTTTTGTGTTTTTAGTAGAGACGAGGTTTCTACTAAAAAGTAGCCAAGCTGGTCTCAAACTCCTGACCTCTGGGGATCCACCCACCTCAGCCTCCCAAAGTGCTAGGATTATAGGCGTGAGCCACCATGCCAGTCCATAGCCTCTTAAAAGGGTATGTTAAGGATCTTAAAAGGATATGGCCTCTTAAAAGGATATGTTTAGACATTCTTCTAGGAAATAAGAAGCCTTGTGAGGTTTTGAGCAAGAGAAAGATGGTTATTAAGAAAGGTAATCTGGCTCTTGGAGGAAGGAAATACAGAGAAGACACCGAATCAGGGCATCATTGAGGAAGCTGTTGCTGTCATCCAGGTTTAGAGCAGTGGTGGTGGGTCTGGAACAGATGTGCCCAAGAGACATTTAGTGGGAACCAACCAAGATTTTCCAACCCCATGTCAAAAAACGGGAAATAGGAGAGGAGTCAAAAATGACTCTCAGGTAGTTTGTATGACCATTGTCAGAGAGGAAAATGATAGAATACTTCTCAGCAGTTTGAAATGTGTTCTGCCAGGCTGGGCATGTTGGTTCATGCCTATAATCCCAGTACTTTGGGAGGCTGAGGCGGGCGGATCACCTGAGGTTGGGAGTTCGAGACCAGCCTGACCAACATGGAGAAACCCCATCTCTGTTAAACATACAAAATTAGCCTGGTGTGGTGGCGACTGCCTGTAATCCCAGCTACTTGGGAGGCTGAGGCAGGAGAATTGCTTGAACCAGGGAGGCAGAGGTTGTAGTGAGCCGAGATGGCGCCATTGCACTCTAGCCTGGGCGACAAGAGCAAAACTCTGTCTCAAAAAAATAACAGAAACAAAAACAAAAAATAAATTTGTTCTGCCAATTGCCAATTTCCCTGCCTTGAGAAAAGCCATGTCCTGAGGATGGTTACTACCCAGTGGCCTCCTAATCTGCACCACGAAACTTCTCAGTGGTATGGTAAGAAGAAACCAAATTAGCTGCTTATCTGCTTTATTATATTTTTTCTTAAAGATGTATAACTATCAGAACACAGAGCAAACAGCTCCTAACCACTTTAGTATAGTGATCACACAATTGAGAACAAGACTTAGAAGACTCCTCTGTTGCCCAGGCTGGAGTGCAGTAGCATGATCACAGCTCACTGTAACCTCGAACTCCTGAGCTCAAGCAATCCTCCCACCTCAGCCTCCCAAGTGGCTAAGACTACAGGCATGCAACACCATGCCAGTTCATTTTTTAAATTTTTTGTAGAGCTGGGGCTACATTGTCCAGGCTTGTTTTGAACTCCTGGCCTTAGACAATCCTCCCCACTGGGCCTACCAAACTGCTAGGATTGTAGGTGTGAGCCACCACAGCCAGCCTCATTCATTTTTTATGTTTTGCTGTCTGTTCAATTAAACCCATCTCCTCCCATCTCTGTGCTGACAGACCTGGAAGGAGAATGGCATAGGGTATACAGCAGACTAAAAATGTCTCCAGGTGATTCTGGAGCAATCCGCTGTCTTCTCCCATCCCAAACACACGTGCAATGAGCGCAGCACACATCATTTTCCAACTTATTCTACACCTCCCTAGTAACAAGTCCATTGGCAAGACTTATACAGAGCCAAGGCAGGTGACTGGCCTTTGTGCCAGAACACCGAAATTTGAAGGGTGCAAGAAAGTATTAACACTGGTTTTAAAAGATTATGTGACTTTAAATCTTATTAGATTTACATGTTGACAGCCCAGGCATTCCTTCAACCGTGTAAAAACAACTGAGCTTAGCACCTAGTTAACAAGAATAATTAGTTAAAACGGGAAGCTAGCAGATGGTGTACATTGTTAATAACACCCCTCTGTGTGTCAAATCTGAGGCACAAAGTTGATCGAGGGCCCATTTAGTGCTACTTGCCCAAGACATCAAAATTGCCAGCTCTGGGCAAATGCAAAGCCTGGTTTCAGGGTGGCTTTGTACTGAAAACCTTTGTTGGCAGATTCTGCCTGGCCATTCATTACTCTAACACACACCTCACTACCTACTTATAACTTATTAAGGAGGTGAGATGTTGCCTTTCTTGCCTTTCTCAGTTTAAATCTCAGTTTCTGCCTTGAATCTTTCATGCCTCCAGGTCAAAATAGAGAGAGAGGGGCAGAGAAAATGACATCATAACCAAATATGGAATTGCTTTAAATTCAGGCTGGTATCTTCTCCCATCATGGCTCTCCTGGGCAGCCAGTTTCGTAATGACCCCAACTCACTTTCAGAGGGTTCTTATGAATTAGCTCTGTGCTACAAGGTGGAAGACTGACCTCAGTTCTTCCACCACTAACTAGCTTTCTACCCTGAGCAAATCACTTCACCTCTCCCAAACATAGAATAAGCAGGCCTCCTGTTCTTAGCTAGCCCCAGTGTATCATTACTGAACTATATGATCTTGAGAAAATTCCCTGAACCTGTTTTATCACCTCCACCTTGAGGACACTGGAATTGATTATCCCAAAGGCCCCTCCAGTGGTAACTTTCTACAGCTCTATTTAAGCCCGTTTTTCCATTCGGGTAAGTGGACAGATTGACTTTGAGTTAATGATAAGTTATTCAAGGAGAACTGGACAGTAAGCACTTGGAGAAATGGGGGTGGAACTCAGTGTGAAAGGAAGGAGGGGTCTGGAAATAGATTTTGAGGTGAGACTTCAAATCATGAGAATGAAGGAGCTCCCCAAAGGGAAAGTGTAAAGAAAACAGCAAAGGGTCAGAGGCAGCCTTAGAAGAATGGGAGGTGGGAAGAAAAGACGGCAGAAGTAAGGCCAACTTCCTGGTGGCTCGTGCCTGTAACACTTTGGGAGGCAGAGGCAAGCGGATGGCTTAAGCTCAGGAGTTCAAGACCAGGCTGGGCAACATGGCAAGACCCTGTCTCTATGCACCTCTAGTCCCAGCTACTTGGATGGTGGAGGCAGGAGGATGGCTTGAACCCAGCAGGTCAGGGCTGCAGTGAGCTGAGATCATGCCACCGCACTCCAGCCTGGGTGACAGAGCAAGACTCTGTCTAAAAAAAGAAAGAAAGAAATCAACCTTAAATGGTTAGCAGTAGATCTTAGGGTGGTTTTGAAGAAAAGATGTTTTAAGAAAGAGAAATTATTTTGACGATAGTTCCTAAGAAGGAAGGTTTTGTTGTTGTTGTTGTTGTTGTTTTTAATATAGAGATAAGGTCTCACTATGTTGCCCAGGCTTCTCTCAAACTCCTGAGCTCAAGTGAGCCTCCCACCTTGGCCTCCCAAAGTGCCATGATTACAGGCATGAGCCACCTTACCTAGCCCAGAAGGAAGTTTTTATCAACATGGGTAAATGCACCTCCTTTACTTACTGCAGCCCTGGTCCTAACCTTACCCCTCTCTCTAGGCTGTGAAGCTTCATGGAGGTATCGATATCCTAATCTCCAATGCTGCTGTCAACCCGGCCTTTGAAAGCCTAATAGATACCACTGAGGAGCTGTGGGACACGGTAAGGGGATTAAAGCAGCAGGGGGCGGGCCTCAGAACGCATTCAACACAAACTTCATCTGCTTTTAGAATGCATTTGTCAAGTGCAATGTCAATGTGAGGACTCTTTGCCACATGCCACACACCTGGCGTGCACCTGGTAAAGGGCAGGTGGGGGTGGCTTCCTCTGTCTCTGCCCTTCTCGTTCATTTTTGCTGCTCCTGGTTCTGTCTGCTTCCATCTGCTCTTTGCTAGACACCGTCTGCTCCCCTCCCCAGCCTCCTTCCCCGGCATGCTCTTCTGCCTGGTTGATTTCCAACAGAGACGTGGCAGCTAATATGCCAATGACTACGACACTTAAACTTACACACCCACCCAGCTGCCAAAAAGGAATCATTTTTCATTAGTTGGGAAATATTAGAAGCTGCTACTTAAGTAAAATACTAATTCTGGTGAAATGATCACTTGCCACTTTATAACATGCAATCTTTTTAAAAATAAAAATAAAAACCTATATTATTTTCTTCTTAACTGCAATGTCAAGAAAATCTGAGATCCAGATGTCTAAATTCAAGTGGTAGAATATTGGGTTTTATGTGAAATTATATAACTACATTATATTCATAAGAGATTTCACACACATTCTTTAATTACAAAGCTTTAATTAAAATATTTGTCTTTGTTTACTAAGGTTAATATTCCCACATGATTGGGAAATGCTAATTTTTTATAATCTCCCATGGTTTTGCTTTTTACTCTGATGTATTAGTCTATTTTGCATTGCTATAAAGGAATACCTGAGCTGGGCAATTTATAAAGAAAAGAGCTTTGTTTTGGCTCACGGTTCTGCAGATTGTACAAGAAGCATGGTGCCAGTATCTGCTTCTGATGAGGCCTCAGGAAGCTTACAATCATGGCAGAAGGCAAAAGGGAACAGGTGTGTCACATGGCAAGAGAGGAAGCAAGAGTGAGATACCAGGCTCTTTTAAACAACTAGCTCTTGCATTAACTAATAGAGTGAGAACCCACTCATTGCCATGGGGAGGGCACCAAGCCATTCATAAGGGTTCCACCCTTGTGGCCAAAACACCTCATATCGGGCCCCACCTTGAACATTGGTGATCACATTTTAACATGAGATTTAGAGGGGACAAACATACCAACTACATCAGATGTCATCAAGAGTTTCCTAACACTGAAGTTTCAGGATGTGAAAATACTATGATTTATTTACCAGTGTTTCATACACATAAAGACCAGAATGCCAAAATGTTCTTCAGTGAGCTAGTTCCTGATTCTGATAGTCTTTTTTCCTCTTTCTTTTTTCTTTCCTTGCTGTATTACCCAGGCTGGAGTGCAGTGGTGCGATCTCAGCTCACTGCAAGCTCAGCCTCCCAGGTTCAAGCAATTCCTGTGCCTCTGCCTCCCAAGTACCTGGTACTTCAGGCATGTGCCATCATGCCTGGCTAATTTTTTTGTTTTTTTGGTAGAGACAGGGTTTCACTATGTAGCCCAGGCTGGTCTCAAATTCCTGGCCAATCCACCTACTTTGGCATCCCAAAGTGTTGGGATTACAGGCGTAAGCCACCGCACCCAGCCAGATTCTGATAGTCTTTAAAATAGGGGAACATAGTCTTTAAAATAGGGGAACATCTTTCATGAACAGTCTGAATAGAGACCATATGAAAGTCAGTTTTAAACTAAGTACAGGCATACCTTGGAGATAATGTGGGTTTGGTTCCAGGCCACCACACAATAAAGTGAATATCGTAATAAAATGAGCTACGGGGATTTTTTGGCTTCCCAGTGCATATAAAAGTTATGTTTACACTAAAGTGGTCATCTAATGTAGTCTATTAAATGAGCGATAGCATTATTATGTCTTAAAATATATATACATATCTTAATTTTAAAAGACTTTATTGCTAAAAAATGCTAACAATCATCTGAGCCCTTAGAAGTTATAATCTTTTTGCTGGTGGAGGCAAGTCAGCTTGCCTCAGTATTGATAGTGGCCAGCTTAGGGTGGTGTTGCTGAAGGCTGGGGTGGCTGTGGCAATTTCTTTAAATAAGATGGCAGTGAAGTTTGCCACATCAATTGACTCTTCCTTTCACAAAAGATTTCTCTGTAGCATGTGATGCTGTTTGATAACATGTACCCACAGTAGAACTTCTTTCAAAATTGGAGCCAATCCTATCAAACTCTGCCACTGTTTAATCAACTAAGTTCATGTAAAATCCTAAATCCCATGTTGTCATTTCAACAATGTTCATAGCATCTTCATCAGAAATAGATTCTATGCCAAGAAACCACTTTCTTTGCTTATCCATAAGCAGCAACTCCTCAGCTGTTTGCATTTTATCATGAGATTGCAGCAATTCAGTCACATCTTCAGGCTCCACTCTAGTTCTCTTGCTATTTCCACCACATCTACAGTTCCTTCCTCTGATGAGGTCTTGAACCCCTCCAAGTCATCCATGAGGGTTGGAATCAACTTCTTCCAGACTCCTGTTAATGTAGATATTTTGTCCTCCTCCTATGAATCACAAATATTCTTTTTTTTTTTTTTCTTTTTCTGAGATGGAGTCTCACTCTGTCACCCAGGCTGGAGTGCAGTGTCACAATCTCGGCTCACTGCAACCTCCGCCTCCTGGGTTCAAATAATTCTCCTGCCTCAGCCTCCTGAGTAGCTGGGATTACAGGCATGTGCCATCACAACCAGCAAATTTTTGTATTTTTAGTAGAGACCAGGTTTCACCATGTTGGTCAGGCTGGTATTGAGCTCCTGACCTCGTGATCTGCCTGCCTCGGCCTCCCAAAGTACTGGGATTACAGGCGTGAGCCACTGCACCCAGCCCACAAATATTCTTAGTGGCATCTAGAATGGTTAATCCTTTTCAGAAGGTTTTTAGTTGACTTTGCCCAGATCCATCAGAGGAATCACTATCTATGGCAGCTATAGCCTTACAAAATGTATTTCTTAAATAATAAGACTTGTTTGCGAATTAGAATTACCCCCTGATCCATGGGCTGCAGAATGGATGTTGTGTTAGCAGGCATGAAAACAACATTAATCTCCTCGTTCATCTCCATCAGAGCTTTTGAGTGACCAGGTGCATTGTCAATGAGAAGTAATATTTTGAAAGGAATCTTTTTTCTGAGCAGTAGCTAACAACGGTGAGCTTAAGATACTCAGTAAATCATGCTATAAACAGATGTACTGTTATTCAGGCTTTGTTGTTCCATTTATAGAGCACAGGCAGAGTAGATTTAGCATAATTCTTGAGAGCCCTAGAATTTTCAGAATGGTAAATGAGCATTGGCTTCATCTTAAAGTCACGGGCTGCATTAGCCCCTAACAAGAGAATAAGCCTGTCCTTTGAAGTTTTGAAGCCAGGCATTGACTTCTCTCTAGCTATGAAAGCCCTACATGGCATCTTCTTCCACTAGAAAGTTGTTTCGTCTACATTGAAAATCTGTTGTCTGGTGTAGCCATCTTCATCAACAATCTTAGCTAGATCTCCTGGATAACTTGCTGTAGTTTCTACGTCAGCACTTGCTGCTTCACCTTGCACTTTTATGTTGTAGAAATGGCTTCTTTTCTTAAACCTCATGAACCAACCTCTGCTAGCTTTCAACTTTTCTTCTGCAGCTTACTCATCTCTCTCAGTCTTCACAGAATTAAAAAGTTAGGGCCTTTTTCTAATTAGGCTTTGGCTTAAGGGAATGTTGTGGCTAGTTTGATCTTCTATCCAGAACTCTAGAACTTTCTTCATATCAACAATAAAGCTGTTTTGCTTTCTTATCATTTATGTGTTCACAGAAGTGGCATTTTTAATTTCCTTCAATAATTTTTCCTTTGCATTCACAACTTGGCTAACTGGTGCACAAGGCCTAGCTTTCAGCCTGCCTCAGCTTTCAACATGCCTTCCTCATTAAGCTTAATTATTTCTAGCTCTTGAATTAAGGTGAAAGATGTGTGACTCTTCCTTTCACTTGCACACTTAGAGGCCATTGTAGGGGTTATTAATTGCTCTAATTTCAATATCAACGTGTCTCAGGTAATATGGAGGCCCACAGAGAAGGAGAGAGATGGGAGAAGGGCAGAGCAGTCAGAACACACGCATTCATCGGTTAAGTTCACCTTCTTTTATGGGTGTGTTTTATGGTACCCCCAAATAATTATAATTAAACCATGAAATATCACAGATCACCGTAACAGATATGATAATAATGAAACAGTCTGAAATAGTACAAGAATTACCAAAATATGACCCAGAGACAAAGTGAGCACATGCTGTTGGGAAAATGGCTGCAATTAATGCAGGGTTGCCATGAACCTTCAATTTGTAAAAAAAACAATATCTGCAAAGCATAATAAAATGAGGTGTGCCTGTAACTTTTCTTTTAGTTTATATATTTTTTTAAATATCACAGTACATCAAATCCAAACACAGTGGCCGATCATCCTTGATTGAACTCTGGACTTTAAAACACATACACACACACATTTGAGAGACAATTGGGGCCAATATATTAGATAAAATCATCATCAATGTCAAACTTCTTGGGTGTGATAATGGATTATGGTTGTGTAAAAGAACATTCTTACTCTTTGGAAATGTATGCTAAGTATTTAGGGAGAGAGCATTGTAATATCTGCAACTGAGTTTATTTATTTTATTTATTTACTTTTTTTTGAGATGGAGTCTCCTCTATTGCCCAGGCTGGAAAGCAGTGGTACAATCTTGGCTCACTGCAATCTCCACCTCCTGAGTTCAAGCTATTCTGTCTCATTTTCCTGAGTAGCTGGGACTACAGGCACATGCCACCATGCCCTGCTAATTTTTGTATTTTTAGTACAGACAAGGTTTCGCCATGTTGCCCAGGCTGTTCTCAAACTCCTGACCTCAAAGTGATCCATCCACCTCTGCCTCCCAAAGTGATGGGATTACAGGCATCAACCACTATGCCCAGCCCTGAGTTTCTTTTTTTAATTTACTTTTTTATTTTCTTTTTTATTTTTGTTCTTAGTCATTTTTCATTTTATTACATAAAATCTTTCAGAAAAGTTGCAACTGAGTTTCAATGGTTCATTTAAAAAACAGTACAGATCTATAGATAGGACAAATGGGACAAAATGTGAACAACTGGTGAATCTAAGTGAAGGATATGTTGTATTTCTATTTCCAATTTTTCTGTAAGATTGAAATATTTTAATATAAGCAGTTGTGTAGAACAATGTAAACGGGTCATACATTTGTTTTAGATTATGATGTGGGGATTCTGATTATAGCCTGTCCCCCAGATTCCCCAGAAGGTGCCTCCTCATGATCCTACTTTATAATCACGTCTAGCCAGACAGTCCACCCTAGAGGAGCAAAAGCATCTCACTCCCTTCACTTAGAAGCCAGAAAAGTGCTAGAACAACCCCAGGTATCCAAGGTCAGGCACATTTTCCCTGAGAAGCATGGCCACTCTAGGGCAGGTCCAGGAGGATGACAATTCCAGGCTCTATCTACTTTGAAGAAACACAGAAAACAAAGCTGAAATCCAAAGGAGCCCTGAGGATTTAGGCCCCTTCTGGGCCAAATCATACTTGGCTGGTTATGAAACAAGAGGAACCAGGCTCCATTTTTTTCTCACCTGAACCTAATGTATCATTATCTAGCTGAGCAGCTGATGAGAGCTACTTCTCCCTGAACCTCAGTTTCTTCATGCGTAACATGCAGGTGTATCATCCTGAGACCTTTGTCGTCTCTGACAAACATCCTAGGAACCCACTTTAACTCCTCACTGCCATTCCTCCTCTAATGCTCTTCGCTCATACTGTTTCCTCTTCTTCTCTTGGCTTCAGGTTCTGAACATTAATGTGAAGGCCACAGCCATGATGATAAAGGCAGTGGTGCCAGAAATGGAGAAACGAGGGTACAGAGAGTGAGAGAGAGCCTGAGTGAAATGGGACCCCTCATGGGCTGAGGGCGGTGGTCTGCACTGGGAAGAGGGTCAGCTCTCTTCTTTTTCCAGAGGCGGCTCAGTGGTGATCGTGTCCTCCATAGCAGCCTTCCATCCAACTGCCGTAAGAATCCTTTTGTCTGCCCCTTCCATGCCATCCTAAACTCCACATCTTTCCACCCCTCCTGTTACCCAAAGAAGTTTGCGTCCCCTTTTAGAATCACACCACCAAGTCCCTGCCCACAAAATAGATGGCTTGCCTCCACAAACCCCAACCTAGGGGGGGTTTAGCCACAAGACAGTTTCCTAACTGTGCCCCTTCCTTACAGGAGATCCCTGCTGAATACTGCTCTTTATGTCTGATCATTAGAACCAAGAATGACCTGGAAACTATGAGTCTAACCCATTCTCTTCTTTCTCCAGGGCCTCGGCTCTTACAGCGTCAGTAAAACAGCCTTGCTGGGCCTCACCAAGTGCCTGGCCATAGAGCTGGCCCCAAGGAACATTCGGGTGAACTGCCTAGCACCTGGACTTATCAAGACTAACTTCAGCAAGATGGTGAGGAAGTGGAGCTTTGCAGCCCACTGGAACTCTTGAAGGGCATCCATCTTCTTGGACAGGGAAGCCCAGTTCCTGAGTCCTAAGCTCTTAACCACTCCATTCTCCTTCCTGGGACTTTTCGATATTCCCTCTCTATACCAGCTGCCCTATCCAAGCCAGACTCCTACCACACCTTTCCTGAGGAGTAGAATGGAGACTGAAGTATTCAGACTCTACTGACACTGTTTCCTCTCTCCTTAAGTGGATGAGAATTGGAGAGACGCAGCAAAATACATCACTAGAACCTGAAACAAATGAAACAGATGAGGGCAGTGGGGAGAGCTGGGAGCTAGAAAAAAATAGGAAGTGAAGGAGGGAAGTCCGTCTCTCCATCTTTCCTCTCAGTTGCTATGAGAACAGGCAGTTTCTTCCCTTTCTGTTCCTCACTTTCCTCTTGAACATAAAAGAGATTTCCCTTCTTCCTGCAGCTCTGGGTAGACAAGGAACAAGAGAAAAGGATGAAAGAAACCCTGAAGATAAGAAGGTAAGACTGTCATGGGGGCAAAGGCCCCAAGAGGCATGAAGATGAAAAGTTCTGGTTCCTAGCAGCCCATAGCCCACTGTCTCAGTCCCACACATAACACAGACATGCTCTCCTGTGCCTCACAGACCACAAATTCGTAAACACTGTCACTGCAGTGGCCTGAGCAAGAAGTCAGCTTCCCTTTCAAAAGGTAAACACAGAGACATTGGGGTTTCAGTAGTGCAGAGCTCTGGGAGAAGCCCTGAGTCCTCTCTCCAGCTTGGGGATTGCCTCCACCTCTGGGCATTCATGGAGACAATGGACCAAAACCAAAACCATCCTTTTTTAGTTCCCTTGAATAATGAGACATGTTTACAAAACTCAGGTTGTTGATCTACAATCCAAATGAAAGGAATGAAGAGCTTCACTAAGCCCCAAACTCCCTTGCCTAAGGAATTACTCTCCTCCCCGATGAGCTGGGTGAACTGTTCAAGCACCTTGGTCAGGCTCCCTTCCCTCTAAGTCACCTGCCTCTCTCTACCTTCTGGCTTCTGGGCACTATCTAGTCTCTCCATCTTGTCCCTCAAGGACAAATGCCAGCAATGCCTAACTCTGTACTGGTCCAGACATCCCAAATCTTCCCAAAGCCATTCCGATACATGAGCTGCAGGCCTAGTTCATAACTCATTAATAAGTTAGGAGATTGTCATCCTAGAGCTCCTATATCAAGCCCATGTAGCTCAATCCTGGATGCACATTAGAATCACCTGGGGAGCTTTTTAAACTGCAGATTTAAACTCACCCACTCCCAGGGATTCTTAATTGGCTCAAGGTACGACTTTACTATCTGGGCTTTTGTTTTTGTCTTTTCTTTTTTTTGGTTTAAGCCTCTCAAATGACTGCAAGGTACAGCTAGAGTGGAGAACCACTAATTCAGCCCTTCTAGGTTTGAGCTACTCACTCTACCCACCTCTAGAGCATTCATTCTATGGCAGGCAGATTAAAGTGTCCCCTAACTATGCAGTCACTGATAAAATTTGGCATACTCTCACCAAATGAACCTGACTTTAAGGAACAAGTATAGATTCCTGAAAAAGTTGTCTGAAGTTGAACCTGTACAAATGGAATCATTTTAAACACACCATTTACGGTCACACAGACTCCCTAATAATTTGGTGTGTGCACATGTGAAACAATTTTTTTGAAGTATGAAATCATTGCTCAGCATTTTATCTGTATAACTTTGGATTTTGGTGTCCTAAGCTCTAAAAAAAAAACGTTTTCTATAGTATTTAAATATTATGAGTAATGATGGGTTTTACAGACTACAGTATGCTTATACTAAATTATAACAGCATATCCTTGTGGTAACCCTATTTGATAGACAGAAAGCTTGTACACTGATCCTGAAAAGTCATCTAATAATTCTTGATTAAGCAAATTTCATTCCCCATGGGCCAGGTGAGGGGGCCAGAACTGTTTGAAAGGCCAGAACTGTTTGATTTGTACTCCCTTGTTTCCCCTATTCCCCAGGTTAGGTGAGCCAGAGGAGTGTGCAGGCATTGTGTCTTTCCTGTGCTCTGAAGATGCCAGCTACATCACTGGGGAGACAGTGGTGGTGGGTGGAGGAACCCCGTCCCGCCTCTGAGGACCAGGAGACAGCCCCCCGGGGCAGAGGTGGGCTCTAGCTTCTGGTGCTGTTCCTGCATTCATCACTGGCCTTTCCCACCTCGGCGCACCTTACTGTTCACCTCACAAAATCAGTTCTGCCTGTGACAAGATCCAGCCTTCCTTGCCATCAAGGTGGCTTCTTACTCGGGATTCCTGCTGTTGCTGTGGCCTTGGGTAAAGGTCTCCCCTGAGAACACAGGACAGGCCTGCTGAGAAAGGCTGAGTCTACCTTGGCAAAGACCAACAGCTATTTTCTGCCCTGGCCACTGGGGAATTGGAAGGGAGATGCGAGAGAGGGAATCTAGAGTGGAAGGAGCAGAGTTAGAAATTAACAACTTGCAAATGAGGTTCAAATAAAATGCAGATGATTACACTGCTTTGAATCGACGTGTTCATTTCTCAGTGTGGAGTGCTTAGCTGAGCAGAGAGCAGAAGTCTGGCCAGGCTGGATCTCTGGATCCCCTAGCCCTCCTCCCTGTCTCCAGGACCTGAGCGTGATGTTCAGGGGTGGAGGTGTCTGCAGAGCTGCCAGCTGGAAGGAAGGTGGCACGGGAACTCCCAGGACGCCACGGGGATCCCCGAGGCAGGCCAAGCCGGGTGAGGGTGGAGAAGGATGAGCTCTCTAACACCTCCCAGATCTGGCCAGGTCCTCTCTCGGCATCGCCCTAGCTCTCGAGTTCCCTCCCGAGTCAGCAAGGACGAGCTGAACGGGTCCTGAGCCGGTGGGGAACAGGAAAAGGTCCTGCAAGGTACCCAAGCCCACAAACAAAAGAAATGGGTTCTGCCCATGGGGCCCAAGGATTGAGTAGACTGAAAGCGGGGACACTGTCCCCCACCCCAAAGGCCGGGACGCCGGGCGACGCGCACCGGGCCTCACGCTGGAGCCGGTGTGAGGGGTCGGCGCGAGCGCGCGCGGGGTCTCACGCGGCTTTGCAGCGCAGCGCGCATGCTCAGTCCGGTAGCTCTCCGGGCGGGGCGGGGGAGCCAGCGCTCCGAGGCGGGGGGAGGAGCGCTCACGCAGCCGCCCCTGACTGGAGCGGGCTCGGCCGCTGCTGCAGCGCTCAGCTCCCGGGCCCTGCCGAAGCCGGGTCTAGCATGTGCCGCGGCTTCCCGGCGGCGGCGGCGGCGGCTCCTCTGCAGCAGCCTCAGCAGCAGCGGCCGCCATGGCCAAGGGCAGCGTGGAGCTCACCCGCGAGTTGCAAGGTACGAGGCTGCCTCGGTCTCTGGGACGCCCCGTCCGGGAGCATCCCAGACCCAGCGCGTTCCTCCCCGCGGTGCACCCCAGCCTGGTGCCTCATCCCCCACCCACCCCACCTCATGCATCCCGGCCCCAAGGCAGCCCCTGCATCCCAGTCCGGGCATCGCTGTCCCCGGAGTATCCTCCGCTACCCGCCTCGCCTCACCCGGTCAGGACCTTCTTGTCCCGGAGCCACCCGTCCCGCCCTTCGGTGGCAGGTGCAGTTCCCTGGCGCTCCCTGGGGCTGACTCTAGGCGTTCCTGACCCACCCTCTGCGAAGCGTCCAGTCTCCCCTCCGGAGAGCCCCTGCTTCCCCCGCCGGGCGGGGCCAGACCCGCCCCGCCCGGCAATGGGAGCTGCCCCTGGTCCTGACCGCTGCGTGGCTTAACACCCTCCTCCTCCCGGCCCCGCCCCGGAACTGGCCCTGAAGGGTCCCTTAGGCGCTGGGCAGCGCCCAGGCCAGTGGGGCAAAGAAGGGGGTCAGGGAAGAGGCCCTGATCGGAGCTAAAACCAAGAGCAGGAGAGTCTCTGCGGCTCGCCTCCCACAGCCCCCGTCCCAGTCTACCCCCTTCTCGCTACCCACCACCCACACATCAAGGCCTCTCCCATTTGCACAGCTCTCAGAACCACTCAGCATTGCCACAACCCTGACCCCCAGTGACAGGAGCACAGGCTAGCCCACTCAGAGCGCAGGATGCTCGTGGATACTCAGGAGGCATGCTGCACTGTGGCGATCTCCCACACCTACACACACACACAGCACAATCATGAGATGTGTGTAAACACATCTTCACAGAGATGGCACCCCAGCACATGTGATCACACACACACACACACACACACACACACACACACACACATACACACACTATATCTGGGCAGCTCGGCCAGCAGATGGGTATGGGGCTCATTTAAACATTAATTCCTCTTCCTGCCCAACACACATACAGAGGAACTGTCTGGCTCTGTGCCCTTTCCACAGCATACTCATTCACACTTACCTGTCCTTACCAATGCCACACTCAGGCTCCCTGACATCTCCAGGAGGCAGGCACACTCATAGTAAAGACACACTCACACCCAGACCACCTAGAATATAGTCAAAGGGACACCCCACACCCCCACACACTGACTCACTGTGTATATGTCAATGGCTGTTGTAGTGCATGGGTTGGAAAATTTCTTCACACCCTCAGAAGTGTAAGACACACCCTCCCACAGACAGTCAGCAACTGTACCCTGACTCAGGGACATCAGGAGCCAGACTTTTCTCCACACTCTACTCCCTCTCTGATAAGAAGAGAAAAGTTGAAAAAGAGAGAGTATGAAAAGTCACCCAAGAAGGAAAGGCCTCTGTCCCTGTCCTCCCTTCTTTGTCTCTCTGTTTCTCTCTCTTCCCATTTGACCCTGACTCTGCTTCTATCTGGAGAGCCCTGGGAGGTGGGGGTGGCCAGGGTAAGGCGAAGCTCTAAGCAGGCCCCCACCCACCCTCAGACAGTATCCGGAGGTGCCTGAGCCACGGGGCCGTGCTCCAACAACATCGTGTGAAGTTGGAAACAAAGCCCAAGAAGTTTGAGGACCGAGTGCTGGTGAGGGCACTGGGCATGTGGGGAATAAGGAGGTGGCTGGTGAGGGCAGCTGCCAGTAGAGGGCAGGGGGCTGGTAGGGTAGAGGAGACAGAAGTGGGTGGTCACTGAAGAGATGAAACCTGGGAGGAGGCAGGGCTGGGCTGGATTGATGTCCGGAAGAAGTCTAGGATAGGGCATCAGGTTAGGGGGTACTCCAAGAGCAGAGATGAAGGGCTTAAGGAGGGCAGAAGCACCAGGGCCTAGCATCCGCCATAAGCTGCTGATATTCCTTTCCTCTCTCTGCAGGCCCTGACCTCCTGGCGCCTCCACCTCTTCCCCCTCAAAGTCCCAGCCAAGGTGAGTTGGGCTGAGGAGCAGGAGAACACCTGGCATGCTCCCTACCTCCCGAGCCTGGAACCCAGGTCTTTACCAGGAGCTGAGCATGTCCATCCCTCCTAGGTGGAAAGCTCCTTCAATGTCCTGGAGATCCGTGCCTTCAACACGCTCAGTCAGAACCAGGTAAGTACCAGGGCTCTGGGCCCCACTACTGGGCCAGCTGGAGGAGGGAGCAGAGAGGAGGGAGTCTGAGGCTCTGAAACTTCCTCTCCCCCAGATCCTGGTGGAGACGGAGCGCGGCATGGTGAGCATGCGGCTGCCATCAGCTGAAAGTGTGGACCAGGTGACGCGACATGTGAGCTCTGCCCTGTCCAAGGTCTGCCCTGGCCCTGGGTGAGTGGCAAATGAGGGGTCTCTTAAGGGATTAGATGAGAGGGAGACTTCTCCTTCCCTTCCTCCTTCCCCTGGACCAGGGCCGAGGAGAAGGAGAGCTCTCATGTCCCCACTCCTGCTTTTTCCTGGGATGCAGGAGCCATAATGTGGGAAGAATTAAGAGCCTCTTTCCAGCCCTCTCTGGGATGACTTGTTTCTTTTCCAGGTGTTTGATCCGGCGTGGAAACGCAGACACCCCAGAGGGGCCCCGAGACACATCCCCCAACTCTGAGACTTCAACATCTACCACCCACAGTGTCTGCGGTGAGCAGGGACGGATGTGAGGAAAGTAGGCCCTAAACCATCTTGCCCCATGTCCGGAGCCCTTTGTGCATGGGGTGTTGCCTGGGCAGGGTGGGGAGGGGCTTTGCCTGCCCTGAGGACTCCATAGCTCCCAGACCTCAGGAAGTTCATGGCATAACAAGAACAAAGAGCACTGGCACATAAAGTGACCTTGACTGTTCTTGAACCCCAAGCCTATTCCCTATCTCCTTACCCTCATGCAGCCAGCCTATCTCCTGCCCCACAGGTGGCTTCTCTGAGACCTATGCTGCTCTGTGTGACTACAATGGGCTACACTGCCGTGAGGAGGTTCAGTGGGTACGTTGGGCAGGGGCCCCATAGGGGACAGGTGGGGCCTGGAGGGAGGGGGCCAAGGAGGAAGTGGGGAGCAGGTGTGAGCCAGTTCCACCTCTCCAAGGATGTGGACACCATCTACCATGCTGAAGATAACCGGGAGTTCAATCTTTTGGATTTCAGCCACTTGGAGAGCCGGTAAGCAGATGGGGCAGAAACTCTACCCTCAAATTCCTAGCTTCAGCCCAATCCTGGCCTTTCCCAGGAATGCCCTCCTGATCCCACAGCCCCAGCTCTGTTTCCCCAACTCCATCCCATCCCCATCTACCCATCTAGGCCTTCCCCGGCCCAACCACCCCACCCTTGGTCTCTTCTTTTCTGACCCAGCCACCTGCTCACCACTTTCCTGCCCCCTTCCATATCCCCACAGAGACTTGGCCCTAATGGTAGCAGCCCTGGCCTACAACCAGTGGTTCACCAAACTCTACTGCAAGGACTTGCGGCTGGTAGGAACTAGGAGGAGCTGGTGAGGTGGGAGGAGTAGTGCCCCCTTTGGCCCCTGATCGCAAGACCCCCTCTGTTCTCAGGGCTCTGAAGTGCTAGAACAGGTGCTACACACCCTGAGCAAGTCGGGGAGCCTCGAAGAGCTGGTGCTGGACAACGCCGGGCTTAAGACGTGAGGCCAGCCTCCTCCTTGGGCAGTAGTGTACCCTTGATATAGTTTTAGGGTCCCAGAACCTCAGAGTATGGTATAGGCCTCTGGACTATCTTATCCAGTGCCTCTCTTTACAGAAGAGGAGACCAAGGCCAAAAGAGGGCACAAAGCAAGTCGGAGGTCAAGCTAGGACCCAGACCCAGGTCTCTGACCCCCAGCTCCACTCCCTTTCCCCAGGGTGTTCCATGCCCCATCCTCTTTTTCCATTAACTACCAAGCAGGGTGCGCTGCTCCAGTATTGAGGACCCAAAGCTGACCTTTGTCTCAGCACAACTTCCTAAGACGTGGAATGCCCCCAGGTACTCCAGAGTGGTGACAAGCTCCCTGGCAGGCCCTGAGCTGTTCCCCTGTTGTGGGGGCCTCTGACCATTGCAGCCCCAGCCAGGCAGGCAGGTAGAGGAGGAGGGGAAGCCCAAGGGCTGGGACATGGGGCTCAGCTCAGGACAAATCCTTCCTCCCCTTCCCTGAAGGGACTTTGTCCAGAAGCTGGCCGGGGTGTTTGGGGAGAACGGGAGCTGTGTGCTGCATGCCCTCACTCTGTCCCACAACCCCATCGAGGACAAGGGTGAGCCCAAGCCCTGAATCCTGTCCCCATCACAATGCAGACCCCTGTCCTAGCCCAGAGCCCAACCAGATCTGAACAGGGGCTCTCCAGCCCCCCATGCCCTGACACCTCCACCCCTGACCCCAGGCCTGTACCCTACTCGAGCCCCCAACCTGACTTTGTGCCACCTGCGCCCACGGAACTGCCTCTCACTGGGCCCGTTTCTCTCTCCACTTCCCAGGATTCCTCAGTCTGAGCCAGCAACTCCTCTGCTTCCCTACTGGCCTCACCAAACTGTGCCTGGCCAAGACTGCCATTTCCCCTCGAGGTACTCGTGCCAGGACCCCTGACCTCTGACCCTACCCCGGTGCTGCCTGGGGTATTGAGCTCCAGAGGTAGACCTACACACTCACACACCACCTCAGGGATGGAGGAGTGAAAAGGAGCCACGTTTGGGGAGCGGGGAAGAGTTATGTACTGAGGGGAAGAGGTGGGGCTGGGGGCCAACCCAGCCCAGTGCCCTCTGTGCTCAGGGCTCCAGGCACTCGGCCAGACCTTTGGGGCCAACCCAGCCTTTGCCAGCTCCCTTCGATACCTGGACCTGAGCAAGAACTCTGGGCTCCTCGCCACGGACGAGGCCAATGTGAGTCCTCAGAACAGCCTCAGCCCCCTACAGAAAGCATGCTCAAGCTTCGGGAGCTGGGAGGTCTTCTGCCCCAGGGTCCCCGGGGGTGGCGAGACTTTATCTCCCTTCCCCTGCAGCTCCTCTCTCCTTCTTGCTCCAGGCCCTCTACAGTTTCCTGGCCCAACCCAATGCCCTGGTGCACCTGGACCTGTCAGGGACTGACTGTGCCATAGACTTGGTGAGGAGTTGGTGGGGGAAGCCCGTCCATGGTGATTTGGGGTGGGCCATGGCGGGCCTCTGTCTCACCCTCCATCCCTGAGTACACAGGTGGGCAGAGCTGTCTGGATGACTTCAGGTTGAGCTGAAGTATAAAGCAATGTCCGTGTGGCATTTTATCCAGGCACTTCATGCAGCGTGGCACTTTATCCAGGTCATTGGGTTGTGCTGGCTGTGCCTAAAGGCCAGCCGTTGCTCTGTTCCCCAGCTGTGTGCCCTGGCACAGGAGTGTGTCCTAGGGGAATGGATGCTTTTCCTAACTTGAACAAGGCATCTTAGGTGTCAATGGTGGCCCTGACTTTACACATCCACTGCCTGTGAGCAGCTCCACGCCCCTGGAAGCCAGACAGGGAGTAGACCCATGTTCCACAGGGGAGAAAACAGAGGCTTCAAGAATCTGAGTGGGCATCAACAGCGGAGCTCACACAGGCTGACCAGAGAGTGAAGAGCCAGGAACCTCGGTGTGGAGGGAGGAGGGGTCCTTTCCTGCTGCTCCCCCACCCCCTTCCAGCTCCCCTGAGACCCACCACGTCTCCCCCACAGCTTCTCGGTGCCCTGCTCCACGGCTGCTGCTCCCACCTCACCTACCTCAACCTGGCTCGCAACAGCTGCTCCCACAGGTGGGAAGGAGGGGGAAGGGAGGACAGGGCCAGCCATGGCCAACCCCCTACCCTGCTGACCCCAGGGGTCTCCCCACAGGAAGAGTCGAGAGGCCCCACCCGCCTTCAAGCAGTTCTTCAGCAGCACATACACACTGAGCCACGTCAACCTGTCAGCCACGAAGCTGCCCCTGGAGGCCCTCAGGTCGGGTGGGTGCAGGGTTGGCGGGGCATCCAAGGGAGCCACGGGGAGCGGGGAGGGGTAAAGGAGAACCTGTTGACCTTCCCCCCACAGGGCGCTGCTTCAGGGCCTCTCCCTCAACAGTCACCTCAGTGACCTGCACCTGGATCTCAGCAGCTGTGAGGTGAGCCCCCAGTCCCCAGCCCCTCTGCCCACTGCCCACCCATGTGCATTTCTCGAACCTAAGTCAAACCCTGGCTCCATCTAGCCTCTGTGGTGACCCTCTGCGACCCCCTGACCTGGCCGCACTACCACTTTCCCCTCTCAGTCTGGGGTGTGGCCCTGTTTTCCAGAGGCCATTCATTTTCAGTCTCTAGTATCTCGGTCCTTGAAGCTCTGGAGTGGGAGATACCAGACTTTTCCACTAGAGGGCAGGAGCAAGCTGTCTCAGGAATAGCAGCCTTTCTGGCCGAAGGAAGGGAAGTGAGCCCTAGGGAAGGATCTGATGCAGAGAAAGAGCCTCCCTGATTTTACACCCAGATCCTGGCATGACCTTGAGTCCTGGTGTGACTACTCTGGTCTCTAAGCATTAAAGGTACCATACCCCCCACCCCAATCCCTGCCTTCCCCACCTCACCTTGTCCCTGCAGCTCCGCTCAGCAGGAGCCCAAGCCTTGCAGGAGCAACTGGGAGCTGTCACCTGTGTAGGCAGCCTGGATCTGTCAGACAATGGTGAGTAGCAGTGCCTCCCTTCCCTGGGGCCAGTGGAGAACAGGGGCCTGGGGCATGCAGAAGCAGCCCTGAGGAGACACCAGTCAGCCTCAGGCCTCGAGGCCAGCCTCTCCCGTCTGCTCACCAGGGTTCGACTCGGACCTCCTGACACTAGTGCCCGCACTTGGCAAGAACAAGTCCCTCAAGCACCTGTTTCTGGGCAAGAACTTCAATGTCAAGGCCAAGTGAGGCCCCCTTTCCGTGCCCACAGACCCTCATCCCGTCATTCACCCATCCTTGTGGCTCACCGCATTACCTCTGGCCACCTCTCTCCTCCTCCAGTACCATGACCCCAGCCCCTCCCCTCCTACACTGAGCCTCGCCTCCCTACAGGACCCTGGAGGAGATCCTCCACAAGCTGGTGCAGCTGATCCAGGAAGAGGACTGTGTGAGTGCCTGGGCCTGGGAGGGACCTGCAGTCGGAGGAGGCTTCTGGGACTGGGCCCAACCCCCTCCTTGCCCACACAGTCCCTGCAGTCCCTGTCGGTGGCAGACTCCCGGCTGAAGCTTCGCACCAGCATCCTCATCAATGCCCTGGGGAGCAACACCTGCCTGGCCAAGGTGGATCTGAGCGGCAATGGCATGGAGGACATCGGGGCCAAGATGCTGTCTAAGGCCCTGCAGATAAACTCCTCCCTCAGGTGGGGCCCACACGGGGACTCCCTGACCTGGAGCCCCAGCCCCTCCCCATACATACACAATCTCCCTGCTTGCCTTGATGCTCTGGACCCCAGCTTCCAGAAGACCCCCAGCCCCAGAACCATCTCTGACCAAGAGGATTGTGTCCCTGGCCCCTAGTAGGGACTCAGGGAGAAGGGTGCCAAACTGGTGCTTACCCTGCCCCCAGAACTATCCTATGGGATCGGAACAATACATCTGCCCTGGGCTTCCTGGACATCGCAAGGGCCTTGGAGAGGTGAGTAGACCATGGTCCTGCCCTGATCCAAGTCCCCAGCCTCCCTGTCCCTGGACCAGGCCCAAACAACTCTTGACCCACCCCAGCCCCTTTGACCTATTTGCACAGAAATTTTAGGAAGGGCCATGGAAGAGAGAAATGATGAGCAAGGGGGCTGCAGGGTGGCTCACCAACAGAGGAGGCAGGGGCCTCCCATCCCCACCTGTTCCCACCCAGCTGTGCCCCTGTGTCCCACAGCAACCACACGTTGCGCTTCATGTCCTTCCCTGTGAGTGACATCTCCCAAGCCTACCGCAGCGCCCCTGAGCGCACCGAGGACGTCTGGCAGAAGGTGCAGGGTGCTGTCCTAAGCAGGGTGGGACAGCAAGGGGCAGGGGGCAGCCCACATCCCCAAGCCTTGACCCACCACCCCCATCATCTCCAGATCCAATGGTGCTTAGTGAGGAACAACCACTCCCAGACATGCCCCCAGGAGCAGGCCTTCAGGCTGCAGCAGGGCCTGGTGACCAGCAGCGCCGAGCAAGTAAACATTTCCCTCTGGGACACAGGGGGCATACCTGGGGCATGCAGGGCACAGGTGTGATTTGAGAGAAAATTGAGTGGGGGAGCATGAAGAGTCCTGCATGGTGGTCCTTATCACTGGACTGAGCATGTGGGGAAGCATAAAAAGAACATGCAGAATATGGGTTTCAAACATATGTGGGCAAACACAGGAGTGCACAGGACTCCAGGAGCTCACCTGGGCCTTCAGGAAGGCCATAGCAAGGGAGACCAGGCCAGCCAGAGACATCATCTCCACCACTGTTGGTGCCAGCACTAGTAGCATGGCCTAAGGGGTCCCACCTGCGAAGATGTGGAAGCAGGGGTCCCCTTGACACCCCTGCCACTGTGCTCCAGATGCTGCAGCGGCTGTGTGGACGGGTGCAGGAGGAGGTTCGGGCCCTGAGGCTGTGCCCCCTGGAGCCCGTTCAGGATGAGCTACTCTACGCTCGGGACCTCATCAAGGATGCCAAGAACTCCCGGGCGGTGAGCCCTCCACAGCCCACCCTTCCCCCTCAGTCTAGAGAACCCAAGAAGGCCGACCATGCTAAGCCATGCCAGCCCTGCCCTGTGCATCTGCCTTCCTAGCTTAGGCCCCCCAGAGACCTAGCAAGTCCTGGTTCTGGCCTGCTAATCATAACCCCTTCCTTCTCCAGCTGTTTCCCAGCCTCTATGAGCTGGGCCACGTGCTGGCCAATGACGGGCCTGTGCGGCAAAGGCTGGAATCAGTAGCAAGTGAGGTGTCCAAAGCTGTGGACAAGGAACTGCAGGCAAGTCCTGGAGGAAGGAGGAGGCCACGGTGGGAGCCCAGTGTTGACTGAGGCCCTAAGCCAAGAGCTGAAGTCAAACTGGGGAGACTACTGGAGGGCCAGGAGGAAAGGCACGGAGTCGAGACTGGAGGGCCAGGAGGAAAGGCACGGAGTCGAGACCACCCACAGTCCCACTGTGCCAAGGCATTGCTGCAATATGAGCTTGGGATTTTTCTCTGCTAGCTTTGTCCCTGAACGCTGACCACCACCCTTTGGATATTTCTTTTTTTTTTTCGAGACAGTCTCACTCTGTCACCCAGGCTGGAGGGCAGTGGTGCGATCTCAGCTCACTACAACCTCTACCTCCCGGGTTCAAGTGATTCTTCTGCCTCAGCCTCCCAAGTAGCAGGATTACAGGCTTGTGCCACAGTGCCTGGCTAATTATTGTATTTTTAGTAGAAATGGGGTTTCACCATATTGGCCAGACTGGTCTTGAACTCCTGATCTCAAGTGATCCACCCACCTCGGCTTCCCAAAGTGCTGAGATTACAGGTGTGAGCCACTGTGCCCGGCCCCCCTCTGGGTTTTGATCCTTGGACTGACTCCCCCTGTGTGTATGGTAGGGTGGAAGGAGTACTGACCAGAAAGGGGGAAAGCCTGAGTGTCCAAGGCTCTGCCACTAATGGTTTTGTGACTGTAGGTGGGACCCTCAGTCTCAGCATGAGGGGCTGGAATAGAGAAAGTCACTTCTGCTGTGGTGCCAGCCCTGACCCTGCTCACCTTGGGCCTCTGGCCTCCCTTTCCCCCATATTAGGTGATCCTGGAGTCCATGGTCAGCCTGACACAGGAGTTATGCCCTGTGGCCATGCGGGTGGCAGAGGGGCACAACAAGATGCTGAGCAATGTGGCAGAGCGTGTCACTGTACCCCGGAACTTCATCCGAGGGGCGCTGCTGGAGCAAGCGGGACAGGACATTCAGAACAAGCTGGAGTGAGAGGCAAAGGGCAGGGCTGGGGGCTGGGCTGGATTTGGCCCAGATCACTTAGGGACTTGGGACTGGAGAGCTATCCACAATGAATAATGAATAGCACAAGCTCCATTACAAGGATCAATCTTTAACCAAATGCAACCTTGCTATTTAGGGTCTGACTGGTCTTTGCCCTAGAAATCTAAGTGCTGAGCTGGGGTTTAGGAGCCAAGGTGGTGCCCACACAGCTGTACACACACATACTCACATACATACACCAGGAATGAGAAATACACCAATGCTCCCTAGAAGGCATGGACAAAGAAAGGTCCCTGAGTTAGGTACATGGAAGCTCTGTCTTCCTCCCAGTTTTCATTGCCCCTAGAGTTCTTTCATTCTGGGTCTGGGTGCCACCACTCACCAAAGCAAAGGAAAACTAGTACACATACCCATGAAACAGCCAGGCTCAAGGAGGGGTCTTTTCTACCCTCTCAGTAGCAACTAGCAGGATTTAGTTACTCAGCACCCCAGTTACCTTGCTGTGTTCCACTGGAGCTCCAGGGGCCTGACCTAGGGTCCCCTTGTTCCTTCTTCTCCTCTAATTCCTCTGTCCTCACACATAGTTGGGCTGGGGGCTCCGGGGTAGGACTAGATGTGTGCTTATGGAGAACTGAGTGTCTCAAGCCTAGGCTGCCTCCTTTCGCAGCCACATGTGCTCCATGGGCAACCAGGCCAGGCCAGCTGGCCGTTCTCTCAGGCCTCTGCGGGATGGAGTGGCTCAGGGGCCATGTGGGGGGCTAAGGTGCTACTGTTCTGAGCAGCCCCACCTGTGCCCACAGTGAAGTGAAGCTCTCAGTCGTTACCTACCTAACCAACTCCATAGTGGACGAGATCCTGCAAGAGCTCTACCATTCCCACAAGAGTCTGGTAAGGCTTCTGCGATCTGGCCTGGCTCGGGCACACCCTCCACCCCACATCATCCTGTCTCCCCAATCACCCTCCCCGCAAGGCCCTGGGAGGTGGGCAGCTTCCTTGGAATCCTGTTCATACCTGCCCTTCCCCAGGCCCGGCACCTGACCCAGCTAAGGACGCTGTCAGATCCACCAGGGGACCCAGGACAAGGGCAGGATCTGTCCTCCCGGGGCCGAGGCCGGAACCATGACCATGAGGAGACCACAGATGATGAACTTGGGACCAACATTGTGAGCCCCCCACTCCCTGCTCCCCTCCTTAATAACTTGGGCCTTGCCCTTAAACGTGCACAATGCTGTCCCTTTCTACTGCTCTGGACTCCCCTCCTCACCTCACTGTGCCCAGCCTTCTGCCCCCAACCTCAATCCAGCCCAGTCTCTTCCTTCATCCCAATGACTCAACCTCCTGAGGAGTGAGGGGCAGAATGGGCTCAAATGAGGCTTTATGAAGAATGGGTGGCTCTGGGTGAGATTCCTGGCCCTGCCACTTGTCTTCATTTCTGCAGGACACTATGGCCATCAAAAAGCAGAAACGCTGCCGCAAGATCCGGCCGGTATCTGCCTTCATCAGTGAGTCTCCCAGCCTCTGTTCTCGTGGGCACCCTCCATAGCCCCTCTTTCCCTTGAATTTTTCCCTGTCTCCCCATCCTGCTTTCTCCCCATTCCTCTACTAGTCCCTCTAATGCTGCTGTCCTTGCAGGTGGGAGCCCTCAGGACATGGAAAGCCAACTGGGGAACCTGGGGATCCCCCCTGGCTGGTTCTCAGGACTTGGGGGCAGCCAGCCCACAGCTAGTGGCTCCTGGGAAGGTCTATCTGAGCTGCCCACTCACGGCTACAAACTAAGGCATCAAACACAAGGGAGGCCCCGCCCCCCCAGGACCACACCTCCAGGACCTGGTCGGCCCAGCGTGAGTCCCTAAGGCCTCACAAGGGATGACCTTCACTTAGTGTGATGCCAGAGCCAGGGGTTTTACCTTTAGGACCCAAATGCCAGAGACAGTAGCCTTGAGGGATTGGGCAGGAGCCCAGGCATGCCAGTGAACAGATGAGGTATTATCCAGTTTGTATGGGAGCTAGACCTTGTCACAGATAAGAAATCTCTGTCTGCCAGGCAGTGTCATTCTTATTTTGGTGAAAGATAGAGCCACCAAGAACACAAAGAGACTCCAAGCTTAGGAAACATTGGGTGAACCGAAGTGTAAATTTCCTTAAATGTCCAAGCCCAGAGGGGAATGCCCTGAGTGGATAGGAGGTGGGGCTTCTGGACCTAGATGGGATGTCCCACAGGACTTTCCTCCCAGCAGATGTCAGCACCTGGGACTCGTCAGGAGAACGGGATGGCCACCCGCCTAGATGAGGGGCTGGAGGACTTCTTCAGCCGAAGGGTCATGGATGAAAGTTCCAGGTGTGATGCCTAAACACACTCCCATTTTCAGCAGGGCCCAAGGCCCTAGAAGGGCTCCGGACTCCGTGTCCTCCTAGTTCCCGTGGGAGTCTCTATAACAACGGTGCCCAAAGCCAGTCTCCATGGGACATTTCCCCACATTCTCATCCTTCCCCACCCAGCCCTTAAGGTCCCATGGCCTCTGCATCTTCTCAGGACAGCTGGGAAGAATGGGGCCAGAGTGAACCACTGCAGTGGGGTGGGGGGCAGGTGGGGATGAGAGGAAGGCGGGGGACGGCAGCCCTGGGACAGGATACTATTAGTGGTGACAGGCCCAGGGGGCCATGTTCCCCATCACTGTCCAGCTGACTGCCCGGTGTCTGTCCATGAGGAACCAGGTCACTTGGAGAAGCTGAGAGGAGATGCAGGGGAGGTGGGGGAGATGGGAAGAAACAGTCAGTCTGGGGGAAAGGCTGCTGGAGGATTACAACGGGACAGGGAAGGCGAGGGCATCATCTCCCCTCAAAACTAAGGGGAAAGGGCTGCAGCACAGCAGGAGAGACCAGATGAAAGGAAAGCAGGTTTAGCAGACCCAGGATTGAGCTTGCATCTGGCATTTGTCACTAACTTACCCCAACTACCAGCTACCCCCGGACTCTGAGGACCGTGCGGCCAGGACTCTCGGAGCCACCGCTGCCTCCACTTCAGAAGAAGAGGCGCCGGGGCCTATTTCACTTTCGCCGGCCCCGGAGCTTCAAGGGGGATAGGGGGCCAGGGTCCCCCACCACTGGACTCCTCCTCCCTCCACCCCCACCGCCTCCCCCGACTCAAGAGAGCCCCCCCAGCCCAGACCCCCCAAGCCTCGGCAATAACTCCTCTCCCTGCTGGAGCCCAGAGGAGGAGAGCAGCCTCCTCCCTGGATTTGGTGGGGGCCAGGGGCCTTCCTTCCGCAGGAAGATGGTAAGTGAGGCAGGGGATGCTGTGTCTTCACCTTTTCCTGCCCCACACATATCCCAGTCTCCTACCCCTCCCCAAGCTTAATGGGGGAACGCTAGGACCCAGAGTTCTTGGGAATGTTGGTCATTTCTATCCTCCTTTCCTTGAGAGTGGGCTAAGACCATAGCCAAGAGCATGCTGGGAGTGCTGTATGTGAATGCAGTCATTGGAGGGACTCTTTAGAAGGTCTCAGCAGGGCTTCCCCATGGCTAGGGGCTTGGTGAGGAAGGGGTCCTCCTGACAACTCCCTTGCAGCCTGGGGAGCCCTCTTCCACCAGGAACTGTTAATAAGAGACCTTGTTCTAGGGCACTGAGGGGTCAGAGCCAGGGGAGGAGGGCCCAGCCCCTGGGCCAGCACAGCAGCCGAGGGTTCACGGTGTTGCCCTTCCCGGGTTGGAAAGAGACAAGGGTTGGAGCTTCGATGGGAAACGAGAGGTGAGTGGAGCCTGGGACAACAAACTGTGGATCCTGAGGGTACCTGTCCACCACCCTCTCCTCCCCGCTCCCTCATCCCTGTTGGTTCAGTAGGGAAAGCAGATGCTTTGGAATTAGAAGACGTTAGCTGCTGTTCAGCCCCCACCACATACTTGCCATGGAATCCTGGACTGGTCACTTAACTTCTTGGAGCCTCTCCTTCTTTACTGTAAAATGAGGGGTTATAAAAATACTTACCTCTAGAGCTGTATTTCCCAAGCAATGGTGACTTGACTATAACCTTTGTGACTGATTTTTCCCTGAGTTATTACTTACATAATATTTTTATTTAAATTAACTCACCTTTTTTTAACTTAAGCTAGACCTAGGCATTATCATCTTTAAAATCACAGGCTTTTTGAATGAGTCATGTTTTTTTCTACTGCACATAAAATAAACATGTAACTATAAAAATGGAAGTATACTCATTCGTGTAAGCATTTCTTGTGCCCCTGGGGAGGTATGCGTGCCGCTCTTTGGAAAACAGTTCAAGTTTCTAGGACTAATGACATGAGGATGACGTGGAGATGCTAGAGCAGAAGCCCTTTCTCAGCTGCAGTCCTGCCACGGAGGAGACTTTCTTACGACCTGACCCACTGTTCTTTCAGGGCCCAGGCCCAGACCTAGAAGGCAGCACCCAGACCTGGCAGAAACGGCGCTCTTCAGATGATGCAGGTAAGAACGGTCATATTCAAGCCCTTCCTTTGACCCCTCTTCTCAGGGACCCCTCCTAATTTACCTTATTCGTTTCTCCTTCCCTCTTTCTCATCCTCTCTCTCTACTCCAGGGCCTGGAGCCTGGAAGCCCCCCCCACCACCCCAAAGCACCAAACCAAGCTTCAGCGCCATGCGCCGAGCAGAGGCTACATGGCACATAGGTATGAAAAGCCTCTTTCCGGCAGCAGTACTGAAAGCCCAGGGTGTGTCCAAAGAAACAGAAGCCATGGTCCCTGTGCTGGGGAATTTATGGCCAAGGTGGGGCAGTGAGAAGTCAACACAGTGAAAATGTTTAAGGATATGTAAAAGCTACATCCAAAAGAGACAACCCAATCCAAACAAAGCTTCTACAGAACAAAGGCAGCTTCTCCAGTGTTAGCAGACAGGATGTGGATGGCTCTGGTGAATTCTCTAGGGCAGCTGCAGCCTCCGGTCACCATCAGCACAGTGGTACCCTCTGTAGAGAAGGCTTCTCTCTGTACCTTGCTGGGAAGAGGGTGGGCAAGTCAGACTGCCAGCAAGTATCAGCTATGCCAGGCCCACCTCACACATTCCAGCCTCCTCCAGATGTCACTCATCAACTCACCCTCAGCTCACATAGAAAGGTGCCCCAAACATGGGCAAGAGCTCTGCCTCGGAGGTCAGAAACCTGTGGTATTAGTCTTCCTCAGCCACCCAGCATCTTAAACAAGTCATTTACTTTCTGGCTCCATGACTGGAGGAATAAAAGGGAGGGGACTGGGGATTACCCCAGCCATGACACTTCCCTTCTGCTGGCTTCAGAGTACCTTCCATTTAGGGAGCCACTAAAGAAAAGCTGGTCAGCTCAGCATCAACTTCACTTGCCAAAGGCCTGGACTGTGACCCTCCAGCAATACTTAGATAGACAAAACTTCTCTGTAGATGGAGACACCCCCTCAGCCTCTTCCACTCCCACCCCCTCCTCCACGGGGTGTAAGGCCCAGAAAGAGCTAAGAGCTAAGCAGGCTGGTCTGGCTCAGGCTGCATGCTCCCCACTGTCCCATCCCACCCATTCTGCATCTGCCCCTCTCTCTGCTGTAGCGCAGAACCAGGCCATCCTGAAACTTGGAGTGCCCATACCCATGCCTCCTCCTCCAAGGCCAACCCAGGACTCCTGATTTTTTCCATCCCACACACAGGCTAATGAAAGCACCCAAAGTAGGGCTCCATCTTTCATTAAGGAAACCACAATAATCAGTTGCGCCACTGCCCACGCACCTCACAGATCCACATGCAGACAACGCTCTCCAGTGTTAGACCCACAGGCTCATGTTGCTTAAAGGCCACAGGAGTAGGGAGGGGACAAGTGTGCCAGGGCACCTCTCCATCTAAATCAGACTTTCAGACAGAGTTCTGGGAATGTCAGGCTGCAGGCTTGGCAGAGCCCCCAGGGCACTGCAGCCTGGATGGGCAGCCATGCCTGTGGACCCAGCAGGCCCTGGGCCCTGGCTCTACCCCAGCAGGAAAGGGCTCCGGCACTGCTCTGTAAGAGGGACCGCTAGGCCAGAGTCCCCTCCAGAGTTGATGGCCTCAGGATGATCCTGGGAAACAAGGGCTAAGGAACATGGGCATAGAAAGGCACATGAAAGGCAGAGACACAGGAGAAAGTGGGCTTGGAGGGAGAAAGTCCTGGCCTCCAGGGCTTCACTGGATTGAGACAGGGAAGGGCTATGCAAGAATGCGTTTTCCTGCAGCTTCTCCTCTCTCCCATCCCCAGCTGAAGAGAGTGCCTCCAACCACAGCTGCCAGAGCCCTAGCCCAGCCTCCCAAGAGGGGGAAGAGGAGAAGGAGGGGACCCTCTTCCCAGAGAGGATACTTCCAGCTAGGAATGCCAAGGTGAGGGCTGGCAAGGTGGGCAGGGGAGGCACTTTGATGAGGCGAAGGGACTAACTGAGCCAGCATCTTCCTTCCTCCACCAGCTACAGGACCCCCCTCTAGCTCCACAGCCTCCCAAGCCAGTGGCTGTGCCCAGGGGCCGCCGGCCTCCCCAGGAGCCAGGGGTCAGGGAGGAAGCTGAGGCTGGGGGTGCAGCTCCAGGAGTCAACAAACCCCGGTTACGGCTGGGCTCACAGCAAGACCAAGAGAAGCCCGAAGTCCAAGGTCAGCCACCCTGGCTGAGTGGGGGGCTCGGGGCACCTCTAGGACGTTGCTGCCCATATCAGGTCCTCTTCCAGAGCATGGAATGAGTGACAACCAGGAGTCACAGCCTGAATGAGCATCCCAGCCTGAGCCCCACTCCTGTGCTAGGCCTGCTTTGACTGTTATTTCAGGGCCCCCTGATCCAGGCCGGCGGACTGCCCCCCTAAAGCCCAAGAGGACACGGCGGGCACAGTCCTGTGACAAGCTGGAACCTGATAGAAGACGGCCGCCTGACCCCACAGGTGCTGGTGGTGAGAGGGCAGGTCCCCCTTCCCTCCCATCTGTCCAACAACCCCCTATCCCCAATGCCAGGTGGCCACTTGTCCCTGCCCAGGAAACAGGGCTCCCTGGATTTATCCCCAGCAGGAACCAGTGAGCCAGGAACAGACTGACAGCTGCCACAACACCTTCCTCAGCCCTCGACATGTGCCTCACAAGGACTCGGACCCCTATCCACCTCCAGCCCCCCAGGGCCCCCTGCCAGCCCTTGTCCTACAGGAGCAAGGTGGCAGGACCAGGCATGGGGGAGCTGGAGACAGGGACTAGAAGAGAGGGAGCCACCTGGAGAGATGGAGGCTCTCAATACCTGCCTCGATTCCTCTCTCTGCAGAGAGCTTCCGAGTAGGGGCCTGTCTCCTCCCCCGGGAGGGCAGATCTCTGTCCCTCTATCCCCAGGGACTCTCTCCCCACTTGTATAGAATAAAAAAACAAAATCACTGCCTGCCTCAAGTCTCTGCTATCTTCCCCATTCACTGCCTCCACCATCTGCTCCCTTCCCACAAACCCTCAGAGCTTGGCCACAGTGAGGAAAAGTGAGAAACATCCCACAGGGATAGACCTGGGATTCTGAGAGGAGCAGGATTAAAAAACAGAATTGCCGAGGGAAGGGGACTAAGTCTCCAAGCCAAGGTGGGTGTTATACACAGGGTCAGGGCTGAGCCATCTGGAGAAGAAACCAAAAGGGCAGAAACCAGCACCAGTGTCTGTCCAGCTTTGGGAGGTATAATGGGATTGGAAGCCCCGGTGTACCAGAGGGACACTGAGGAGCAGTGTGTGTGTGTATGTGTGTGTGTGTACATGTGCATGCACACTAATGGGGGAATTATATGATGTTGTGTCGTCCTGGGGGCACCCTCACTAGTCAGAATTCTCAATAACAGAGTGGCTTGTAGGTGAACAAAAGTCTCTGTGGCATGAGGTCAACAACTAAAGTAGCTGTCTCCCATAGTGTCCTAGCAAATACCATTTTGGCATTCAAGACCCCACTCAAAAGCCTCTTCCTCTGTGAAGCCCTTCCTGATGCCTTCCCCACTCATTCATATTGCACCCTCCCTTAATGAGCTCCCACTGCATCCTGAGCAGGTCCGTAACATTGCACCTGTCACACTTAATTGCACTGGTGTATTGGCTTATCCTGTCTCTGTCTCCCTGTTCCATATACATCTGCCTCCCCCAGGGGCAGAGGCTGTGTCTTAATCACTTGTGTAGCCCTAGCACCTGGCACAGTGCCTGACACCCAGGAGATGCTCAATAAATGGCTGCTACATTAATACACGAGCAGCTTAAGGGGATAGAGGGTGAAGGTAAATGCTCTTGCGTACTCATCACAGACCACAATGTGCCCAAATGCCTTCACGTGTGGTTTGCAGCTCCCCAGGCAACTGCTTACTTCCCTTCCTTACTGATTTCACCAGGAGTGACTTGTTTTGTTTCCTTAAGATCTGTGCATGGCACAGCCCCTCCCACAAGGATAAGGCCATATGGGTTGAATCTTGGGGGGTGTTGGGTACATTGTGGCATCGGGAAGAAGCCTTGGGAGTCAGTCCTTCAGCACATGCCCTCATGTGACCAGGATATGAGGTTGGGTGTCCTTAAGCAATTATGTCCATTTCCTGTATCTCCTTATAAAATGGTGGCTAGGGAACTGGACGTCATTCTCAAAGCGATGATGTCCAGTAAGGTACGTGATGGTTTTTAAGAAGCCCGGGAAGATCTGCATTCGGCTGTATTCCGGGTTAATGTGAGTACATGTGTGACAAGGACAGCCCAGTACTCCTGTATATGTGACTGCAGATATCCTTAGCTAGCGTAACAATGTTGAAAGTGATGTGAGAAGGGGTATGTTTCCCAATGTGTATCTGCGGGGGGCTGTAACTGCCATGGTGTCACAGTGAGTTTATGTATTGGCGCCTGTGTGTATCAAGATATGTGTGAGCCTGTGAGCCGTGGGTGCATGTGTCGCCATCGTTCCTCTGTGTGAATGTGTATGTGCACGCACCACTGCAATGTGCGCATCTCTGTGATCCTGGGTGTGGGTGTGGTGTGAAGGGGAAGATGTGTGTCACTGTGTCTATGGGGGTCCTGCCTCCGAGCCACCCCCAGCCCGCCCTCCTCCCCTGGTTCTATGGCTCCCTCCCAGGCTGTGGCCCTGCCCCTTCCCTCTTCTCCCTCCCAATCCATCTGTGCGGGGGGAGCTGGTGCTGCGCCCCCCCCAACCCCTCCCCATCCAGGCCCCATAAATAGCAGCAGAGCCGGAGCCGGAGCCGGCGCCAGCGGCTGGAGCAGCAAGGGAGTCAGGGCCAGGGCCAGAGAGCTGGAGAGAGGAGCCCCTGACCGAGAGCCCAGGTGAGCCCACCCTTCCTCCCCAGCCCAGCCCCAACTCAGCCCAGCTTGCCCGTCTCCATAACAACATCTCCTGGAGCCCCCAGAGAGATCCCAGCCCTGCCCAATTCCTTCACCACCACAAGCCCCTGCTTATTTCAGGAGACCCCCAAGAACTGGGAGACTTGTCGCTAGAAGGCAGAGACTCCCCTCCCCCAGCCCAGACCCTCCCTCACATATCCAGAAAGGCACACATTGTGGGGAGGTCGATGCCCAGCCAGAGAAAGGTCCCAATTCTGAGGAAGGTACAGGAACTGTCACACCCTCCTGGAGACGGACACACGACATCTGGGGACGACAGACACGAAGGGTGGGGCACTAAAACATACCAATGCACACTCAGTCGGGGAAGCATGACATGGGATCAGACAGCCTCACCCTGAGATCTGTACAGACACAGATAGATGGACTGACCGGCCATGAACTCGGGCCGGCATTACCCCTGCCTGCTTCAGCCCAAGGCTTGGAACCACTGCTGGGGGAAGGTAGCATGCGTGCATCCCACGGGCAGCATGGAGGGAGCCTCGGCTCCCCAAAAATCCTGTCGCTAAGAGACAGTGCCAGTGCTGCCAAGAAGTGTGAAAACAGGGGAGGTGGGGAGGGATGTGAGGCTTGTCATAGTTGGAGCTCCTGCCAGGAGCCTGAAGGAGCTTTCCGCAGAACCCTGGTCCTGCTTCCCCAGCCCACCACCCCTCCTTTTCCATCAGCTAGCCAGAAGGGGAGTGGGGGTGGGGAGTGGATAGGGATAGCCCAGAAGGGGACCTTCCAACCTGTCTCCTGCCCACTGCAGACTCCACTCCAGAGGCCTGTCCTCTTCAGACCCCAAGGGCCTCTTCACCCCCTACCCCACCCCCTTGCCCTAGTTTAGGTCCCTCGTGCCAAGACTGAGTGCAGTGCTGGCTCCAACACCAGTCGGGAAATAGCAGAAGGTGCTGAGGCAGCAGAAAGTGTAGATCAATCGATGGCCTACGAGCCAAGACTGCCAGGAACATCCCCACCCCAACCCCTCGGCCCTCCCCAGCCCTCTCCAGCCCCATCCTCACGTACCCAGGCCAGCAGCACAGAGCTTCTGTGCAGGAGTGGGAGGCTCAGGTCCTCTGCCCTCCCCTGCTCAGAACTCTGGTGAAGCCAAGCAGAGGGCAGGGGAAGCAAGAGGTCCATGAGATCCCAGGGTCTAGGGAAGGAGGTTAAGGGGTGGGGCCCAGGAACGCCAGAGGATAGACCCCTCTGCTGGCAGGTGTTCCCTTTCCAGGGTCTAGGCCACCTGCTCTGTCCCCACAGTGACATGTCGGACTCTGAGATGGGATGGGTGCCTGAGCCCCCAACCATGACGCTGGGGGCCTCTCGGGTGGAGCTGCGGGTGTCCTGCCATGGCCTCCTGGACCGGGACACACTCACCAAACCCCACCCCTGCGTGCTGCTCAAGCTCTACTCTGATGAGCAGTGGGTGGAGGTGAGAGCAGCTCAGGTTTCTCCTTAACTAACCTGGGTTAAGCTTGGGAAGAAGGGAGGCTGGGTGGGACCAGTGAAAGCCTTGCAGGGAAATGTGTGGACTCCTGGGCACCTTTTCCAGGCCATTTGGGTATCCTTGGATATGGAGTCCCAGAGGGTCCTGAGATTGCCCCAGAGGCCGTGGGGTTGCTCCCAAAGGCCTCATGATGGCCCAGAGGATACCCAACCAGAGAAAGGTCCCAGTTCCGAGGGAGGTACAGGAACTGTCACACCCTCCTGGAAATGGATATACCACTTTGGGGGAGGACAGACACAGAGGGTCCAGTGGGCAGGCAGCACCCCAAGCTCAGGGATCAGCTTAAGAAGAGAAGAGCTGGTTGCTGGGGATGTGGGGGTCTACGAAGAGCTGGCATGACTAGGGCAGTCGAGGGCAGGGAAAAGTATTCTTGTTTCCCAGACAGCCCTCGCCTCCCCTCAACCACCATCACAGGTGGAGCGCACGGAGGTGCTTCGCTCCTGTTCCAGCCCTGTCTTCTCTCGGGTGCTGGCCCTCGAGTATTTTTTTGAGGAGAAGCAGCCCCTGCAGTTCCACGTGTTTGATGCCGAGGATGGAGCCACCAGCCCAAGAAATGATACCTTCCTCGGCTCTACGGAGTGCACCTTGGGCCAGGTCTGCCTTCCCGGCCTCCCCACCCCACCCTACTCTACCTCCATCAGCTTTTGCCTCTGGAAGCCAAAGTAAGAGACAGTATGAGCTCTATAGCTAGTTCAACCCAGCCTTGACTCCCACATCTCTGCCACTCACTAGCTGTGTAGCCTCAGGAAAGATACTTAGCCTCTCTGAGTCTTAGTTTTCCTATCTAAAAAAATGGGAGAGTGGTCAGAGTGCTCCCCTCTTCAGGCTGTTGTAAAAATTGAGCCCAACTCTAGCCCAAGTTAAGATGCCAACCCTTGTGGACACTCAGAGAACATTTATTATTCCATCCCTTGTACATGGCAGAGGCAGATGGGGATGTCACAGCTGGGTCTCCCTCCACCTCCATCCCTAGATTGTATCACAAACCAAGGTCACTAAGCCATTACTGCTGAAGAATGGGAAGACTGCGGGAAAGTCCACCATCACGGTAGGCAAGATCACCCGTACTTTTGGTCCTGGTATTCAATGCACCTGCATGGACACCCATGGTGACATCATGCCCAGGACCACCCCCACCTAAGGGAAAGGGGATGGGTGGCCCTTGTTGTGGGGATAGGGGAGTCCTGCCACTTGTATCCCCCTTGCAGATTGTGGCCGAGGAGGTATCTGGCACAAACGACTATGTGCAACTCACCTTCAGAGCCCACAAGCTGGACAACAAGGTTGGAACCCCAGAGTCCAGGCCCCCAACTCCCCTGTTCATCCTAGGCCTCCCACTCAAGACAGATCCCAGGAGCCCAGGCCTGCTCCCTTCCCATGATGAGTCCCTCCCCTACCCTCTTTGCAACTCTCACCAGCCTCAGGGGCCCTTTCTCCTGTATCTTCAGGATCTGTTCAGCAAGTCTGACCCTTTCATGGAAATCTATAAGACCAACGGGGACCAAAGTGATCAGCTGGTCTGGAGAACTGAGGTTGGTGCCTGGGGCTATGTGGGTGAAGGGAAGGAGAGCAAAGTAAGAAAACCCAGACAGGAGCTGACCAGCCGCTTGGTGCCTCTCCAAGGTGGTGAAGAACAACCTGAACCCCAGCTGGGAGCCGTTCCGCCTGTCCCTGCATTCGCTATGCAGCTGTGATGTCCACCGACCTCTCAAGGTGAAATCCCAACCAAACCAGCACAGCCTACTTAGAGCAGCCAACCTGCTGTCTAAGACCTTTCCCCTGTGTGCAGCAAGCCTCCCTCCATGTGATAAGCACATACCACTGTGGGATAAATAACAGGTCATAGCTCAATGTTAAACTTCCCACATGTGTGCCTGTTATCAGTGGCCAAAGTCCCTGGCAGATTGAGCCAAAGAGCAAAGTTCAGCAGGTGGCCTCTCTGGGCAAGTTGAGGATGTCTGTTTGGACCTCTAGACTGTGAGGCCCCCTACCTTCCTGAGTCCCCCTACCCCCCATGAACACCGCAGAGCGTCTCCAACCTGACCCCACACCTCCCCTTGTCTTCTCAGTTCCTGGTGTATGACTATGATTCCAGTGGGAAGCACGACTTCATCGGCGAGTTCACCAGCACTTTCCAGGAGATGCAGGAAGGGACGGCAAACCCTGGACAGGAGGTGCCACAAATATCCCACCCCCAGAATCCCACCCAGATCCCTGGGAGAATCCTGAGGTGATGCTGAAGAGATCACTATAGGTGATAGTAGGTGGCGAGGGTGGAAAGCACCTGGGCTCAGCTGAAGGGTGGAGCCATGGGGATCTTGCTCTGGGAGGCTCCGCTGGAAGGGGGAAAGAAGGGTCACCTGATGGACTTGTGACCCTGAGCTTGTGGGGCGGGGTCTAGATGCAGTGGGACTGTATCAACCCCAAGTATCGGGACAAGAAGAAGAATTACAAGAGCTCAGGGACGGTAGTGCTGGCCCAGTGCGCGGTAAATTTCACTTCCTGCTTCAACTCTTACCCCAGCCCCTGCCCCTACCATACGCTCAGATTTAACCCTTCCCTTGTTTCAAAGACCAGTTTCTCTGCTTCTGGGAACTGAAAATCCTTGCCCTATCTCACCCCCAGTTGCAACCAAAAAATCTCTGGCTCCCCCATGTTCCCCACTGAAGCCCTACCCAAGCTCCCTCCTCAAAGGACCACCACATCCCCTCGCCTTACCCTTCTCCCTACCTCCAGGTGGAGAAAGTGCACACCTTCCTGGATTACATCATGGGTGGCTGCCAGATCAGCTTCACGGTAAAGACCCAGAGGGTGGGCACACAGGCAAGAGGGAGGGGCTGAGTGCATAGAGAATGGAAGGAGAATCTCAATGCCTACACTTGGGCTGCTCATGAGCCTCGGCATTGTCAGCTTATGCCCCCGGATCACGAGCCTCCCCCGCACTTGTCTTAATCCTCCCTCCACAACCAGCTCTGGCCTAGGCTCCCTGGTGGCTCTCAGGGCTGCAGCATGGCCTTTTTCCCACCCCCACCCCACCCAGGTGGCCATCGACTTCACCGCCTCCAATGGGGACCCGAGGAGCAGCCAGTCCCTACACTGCCTCAGCCCTCGACAGCCCAACCACTACCTGCAGGCCCTGCGTGCAGTGGGAGGCATCTGCCAGGACTATGACAGGTAGGAGGAAGTGGGGCGGGAGGGAACAGGCAGGGAGGCCTTGCCCGACGGACCCCACAGCCTTTTCTTCTTCCCAGTGATAAGCGGTTCCCAGCTTTTGGCTTTGGGGCTCGAATTCCCCCCAACTTTGAGGTAGGCTGATGTGAGAGAAGGAAGGAGGTGGGGGTGGGGCTTGTCAGACAGGAAGGAAAGGCATGCCCTCACAGCTCCCGCCTTGCCTGCACAGGTATCCCATGACTTTGCTATCAACTTTGACCCGGAAAATCCTGAATGTGAAGGTAAGAGGGGAGATTTTCACCTGCCCCGTCTCCCCCAGACACACCCCGCACAGGAGCACAGACTCTATTTCCAGGGGCCCAGCTCCCTGGCCCTTCCACCCTTCCCAGACCTTTCTGCATCCGGTGAGGCTTCCAGGGCTGAGGCCCAGCATCTGCCCCACAAGCTCTCTCCACCAAGGGACTACCCAATGCTCCCACTGCTCAGTGAAGTAACTCAAGGCAGAGGGCAGTCCTCAGACCTGGGTGTACTTCCTTGCTTTGAGGAGGGTCAGGAGGATCCCTCGCTCATTTTCACCAGCTTCACCACTTCTCTTCACCCACAGAGATCTCAGGGGTCATCGCCTCCTACCGTCGTTGCCTGCCCCAGATCCAGCTCTATGGCCCCACCAACGTGGCCCCCATCATCAACCGTGTGGCTGAGCCAGCCCACCGGGAGCAGAGCACTGGCCAAGCCACGGTAAGAGGAGCTGCCCCGTGTGTCTTCAAGTGGTGCCAAGCCAGGGCCTGCACCTTGGTGGAAATGGTGTCAACACCCTTGCACACAAAGCCAACCCTTCCACCCTTTCTGCTGGCCCTCAGAAGTACTCAGTGCTGCTGGTGCTCACTGACGGTGTGGTGAGTGACATGGCCGAGACCCGCGCTGCCATTGTGCGTGCCTCCCGGCTGCCCATGTCCATCATCATCGTGGGCGTGGGCAATGCTGACTTCTCTGACATGCGACTGCTGGATGGCGATGACGGACCCTTGCGCTGCCCCCGAGGGGTGCCTGCAGCCCGAGACATTGTCCAGTTCGTGCCCTTCCGAGACTTCAAGGATGTAAGTCCCCTGTGCCCCTTCTGGCTGAAGGACTCCCTGGTTTCTCATGTCCCCAAATCTGACATTCATCTTCCACCATTTGATGTCCTGCTAAGGAGGATGGAGCCCAGCTGGCCACCCTGAAGCCCCACCCCTCCCTCAGCTGACCCTGCCTCCCCTACCCTTCCTCCCACCCCTAACCACATCGCTGTCCCCACCCCCAGGCTGCCCCCTCTGCACTCGCCAAGTGTGTCCTGGCGGAGGTGCCGCGGCAGGTGGTGGAGTACTACGCCAGCCAGGGCATCAGCCCCGGTGCTCCCAGGCCCTGCACACTGGCCACAACTCCCAGCCCTAGCCCATGACTGCCACCCTCCGGACCGACACTCCCTCGGCCTCTCAGTGAGTCCTGGGGGACCCAAAGGAGTGGACATAGAGGATGCAAAGTGGGGCCTAGTAGAGCCCATCTAGGCTGGGTGTAGCGTAAAAGAGAGTGCTTATGACTCTCCCACCCCCTCCCAGGTGCCTGTCCTGACCCTCGTGACTCCAGTGACCAATGCCTCCACCTCTTGGACCAGCTGTGCCCCTTGGGTCCTGGATGTGAGTGGTGGGCCCTCTCCCATGTCTCTGAACCCCATACCTTTCAATGCTGTGGCCCCTCAGTGACTTCCTTGGGTGATCCTGACTTTCTGGTCGTTAATAAAGAGAACCGCTCCTAGCACCTCAACCTCTAATCATCATGCCTCAGACGCCCACTGGGCAGCCTGCAGCACCTCCCAACACACACCATAAGAAATGAGGACCAGCACCTTTCAAAATCTGAGCCAGTGCTCCTCAGGCAGGCTGCTGTCTCTGCAGTCTTACCCCAACTCTGTGCCAGTGGGATCTGAGGAGCCCCCACCCTCACCTCCCAACCCCAGGGGGTCTGGGCGCCATGGGGGTTAATTATAGAAACTAGGGGGATAATTAGGGGCTGTCACAGGGGCAGGCTGATGCTTTCTTATAGCTGTCTCCAGAGAGGACCTGCTGAGTCCCCCAGGAGCTGAACCCCAGCCCCCACACAGCTGTGGGGTGGGCCAAGAACGGGTGCTAGGGGTACTGAAGGAGGGCAGCAGGTCTGCTCGTGAATGGGGAACATAGTGGGGCATCTAAGGCCTGTACAGCCTGGTTTCCTGGGTGTGTCAATGTGTGTGTCTGTTCACGGCCTTAATGGGTCACATGCATGGACTCAGGGATGTGCCATGCATGAACACACACACACACATTCACACACTTAGCGATCACATCAGCAACAACAGCAAATATTATTGTTTAGCATTTGTCAACTTTATGTTAAGTGCTTATTTAAATGCATTTATTCTCAGTAGGTAGTTACCATTATTTTCACCATTTTTCTGACGATCAGGTGAGGCTTGATTTTTAACTCACCCAGGGTCAAAAAACTGGTAGAACTACAACTTGAAACAGGATCTTACTCTGCCACCCAGGCTGGAGTGCAGTGGCATGATTATGGTTCACTGCAGCCCCAAACTCCTGGGCTCAAGTGATCCTTCCACCTTAGCCTCCTGAGTAGCTGAGACTCCAGGTGCATACCATTACATCTGAATTACTTTATTTTATTTTATTTTTTTGGTAGAGACAGGGTTCTCGTTATTTTGCCCAGGCTCGTCTCAAACTTCCTCCTTGGCCTCCCAAAGTGTTGGGATTACAGGCATGAACCACTGCGCCCCACCTAAAGCACCATTCTTAATCACCACAGTGTGCTTTTTTTTTTTTTTTTTTTTTGAGACAGAGTCTCGGTCTTGTTGCCCAGGCTGGAGTGCAATGGCACGATCTCGGTTCACTGCAACCTCTACTTCCCGGGTTCAAGCAATTCTCCTGCCTCAGCCTCCCAAGTAGCTGGAGTTACAGGCATGCACCACCACGCCCAGCTAATTTTATATTTTTAGTAGAGACGGGGTTTCTCCATGTTGGTCAGGCTTGTCTTGAACTCCTGACCTCAGGTGATCCGCCCGCCTGGGCCTCCCAAAGTGCTAAGATTACAGGTGTGAGCCATCGAATCCAGCTGCAACTTTTTTTTTAAGTATATTCAGGTGACCCAGGAGTATCATTCTGAGACCCAGGTATGTGTACTGTATATGTGACCTAGTTGTATGCTCAGGTGTCTATAGATGGGTCTGTCTGCCTTTGTGTGCCATGCAGGTGAGAAAAGTGAACAAGAAATCAGTGGCTCTGAATTACAGCTCCAGGGCAGGCAAGGATAGACACAGGTGAAATTTAGAGTGAGAGAAAAAGAGCTGGGTTCCTGAAAGGACCCTCCCTGCCCCCTCCTCTCCCTTCAACAATGAGTGTGGAAGGGGATGAAGAAAGAGAGGCTAAAGGTCTGTGAGCCCATCAGAGAGAGAATCCAGAGCCAGAGAGCCAGTGGCCAGTGGTGGGGAAAGGAAAGGAGACTAGAGAAATTCTGAGAGCGATGGAGGAGAGGACTCCCATTGCAGGCTCTTAAGTGGAGAAGGGATGAGCTGGGATAGAGGAGAGGGAAGAGGGAGCAAGAACTGTGATGGGAAGAGAAGAGACAGCTGGGGAGGGGGTGGAGCGAGGGGGTAGAAAGGAAGAGGGACATATGGGAGCCTCTTCCCCCATGCCCGAACACTTCTCCCATTTATTATGTCCAGTAGATGACAGATGACAGTAACTGGTGAGGTGGCTGCTCCCAGCACAATGCCTGTGCTCTGCCCAGAGGCCACACCTGCCCCTCCTTTGGCTGCTGAACTGGAGGGCTGGGTTACCATGGCAACTATGAGACCTGGATAGCCACAGACAGGGCGAGCTGGGCCACTGCCGATTCTGAGTTTGGTGGTGGTGGTGAGAGGGGAGGATCCATCTGTTCCAGTGCCTGCCCCTCCACCCCATTTCCATTGGTTCCCCATAACAGATGCGCCACTCGGCTCCAGGTGGGGACTTCCCTTTCTCTCGAGCTCTCTCTCGAGCTCTCTCCCTCTCCCACACACAGACACACAAAACAGTAGCCTGAAGCAAGGATAAAGAATGAACACTTCTTAAATTGCAAGAACATTTAGCCGATTGCATTAGAATTCTGCCTGGACTTCAAGTTTAATTCACAAAAGCTGCACTCTCTCAGCTCCTTGTCATCCCAGGAGAAGTCTTGCCTCAGCCCTTAGAGAGGGAGGTGGGAGGTGGCAGGAGCACCCTGTGCAGGTCTGGAGGACCAGGCAGCCTGGAGGGAGCTGCAGAGAACCCATGTGTGTGCTCATAGAGAAGCCAGGCTCCCTCACCTGGGCTGCACATCCCCTGCCTAGGCTGCAGTGGGAAACTGGAGCAGGATAGGAGGTGCCATTGGCAAGACTGTCTTGGGGACTTCCTGGGGAGACCACTGGGACTTCCATACTGGGGAGATGCCAGAAACGGAAAAGTATCAGAAATTATCCAATCCAAATGAGAATTAGATGAAGTAACACAGGCTCAGGAAGCAATCGATTTGCTCAAGGTGACAGGGAGATCCCATGGAAGAGCTGGGACTAGCACCCAAGTTTCCAGACTTCTGCACAGGGCTCTCTCCCAGCCCACACCAACAACCCCCAGAGCTCACTCTTCAGGCCTTTGTCACTCTGGGCCCTGGAGGCCACAGAGTTGGGCAGGGGAAAAGCATCTTAGGTAGAGTTCCTAGTCTATCTAGTTGCTGGGCATTGAACTCTTGAAATGCCTTAGTGCTAAAATGGGGAGGTTACAAGCTTCAGAATGAAAATACAGCCTCTTTGCTAATTACAGCTTTAATGTGTTACAGGTTGAAAACCTTGAATTAGAAACTAAACTGAGGTGGGAGCTGCATCCTTCCCCCACCTCTCATTCACTGTGTCACCACACTTCCACCCCCCAGTGCCTGGCACTGGTCCCTGCAGAGCTCAGCGTGCTAGTCATGTGGGCCGGGTTTCTGTGTACGACCTGCGTAAGGGGAGGGGAACCCTCTCCAGAAAATGTCCAGCATCTAAACTCGGGCATGACTCGAGAACCCAAAAGCTTTGGGGATATTTGTGTGGTCATACAGGGCGTGGCTTGGACCAGAAGGCGCTCTGATTACGATGCGGAGAACGGTGCAGCCGCCTCCTGGGCGGTGCCATCCCATCCCCACTACACCACAGGGTGCCCTGAACGGCTCAGAGGAAGAGGTGTGAGGGGTCCCCGGACTCGGGGCCGCTCGAGGTTAGCCGGTCACAGCGAGCCTTGTAGAGATCGCGCTCCCGGGCCAGGCGGGCCACTTCGGCCCGCAGCGCGTCCAGCTGGGCGGCCAGGCGAGCGCGCTCCGCCTCCAGCCCGCGCCGCTGCTGCAGCCGCTTGGAGCGACAGGCCTGCGCGTAGCCGCGGTTCTTCAGCGTGCGGCGCCTCTGCTTCAGCCGCAGCGCCTCGTCGCGCCCGCAGCCCCGCAGCTGCCGGTTTAGCTCCCGCACAGACATCGAGACCAGCGCCGCGTCAGAAAACCGCTCGGCCAGCTGCGGAGGGAGAGTGCAGGGACGGGGTCAGCGCCGGGTCGCAGCCGGCTGGGCCGTGGGGGCACAACGCTACCTGGCCCCGCCCCGGGAGAGCCCCGCCCCGCCCCGCCCCGCCCCGCCCCGCCCGGGCTCCCACCTTCACCGGAATGCTCGCGCTTCCACGCAGTCCGTTTCGGTGCAGACCCCGCCCCAGGCCCCGACGCTCCCCAGTCCCTCCAGCTGAGCGTTGCTCGAGCCGGGCGGGCGCCGCACGATGCAGGACCACGGTCAGGCGAGCCCATCGCGCACCTGAACCCCGGGCCCCTCTCAGGTCCCCGGCATCCCTCTCCAGGCCCAGGTGTGTCCAGTGGACCTGCACCCAGACACCCCCAGACCCTCCAACGCTCTGCGTTTCCCTGTCCTGAAGCCCGCAACCCGGTGACCCTCACAGGATTTGGATTACATCCTAATGCCCTCAACACCCCCATCTGTGTCTGTAATTAATAGGATGAGTCCCAATCCTTCCTGAGAAGGTTGGGGGCTGGGAAGCCCGAAGTCTTGAAAAGGCCAATCTAAACCAGTCTTAACCCGGCTCCATTCCACAGGTAACCCTTTCCCTGGTTTCCACACACCGTGCGTCTGTTCACCTCCCAGAGCCGCCCACTCCCCAGCCCAGTTCTTCCCTTTGGGTCCTCTGCTAGTCTTATGTTCTCCCTGCTCCTCCTGGTTCAGCCTACTCATTTCTCTCCATTTTGAGAAAAGGGGGAGAAGCAGAATGTAGTTTTCTCCATCTGATTTCTTTCGAGGGAACTTCGTCCCTTCCCCTGCCCTCTGTCCCTTGCCCCAGTCCATAACCCCCTCTGGGAGCTCCCCTCCTCTCTTGGGCAGTCCTCCTCCCTCGGCCTCCCTCCCCTCAGGCCAGCTTGCTGACCACTCACCTGGACGTGCTGGGCTCCTGTCTCCTCTGGGCTCCCTGGGTAGTAGCCATGGGGCCCATCAACAGGGACTGGGCCCTGACCCTGCAGCAGCTCCACGGCCTCTTCAGGACTCAGCCCCAGCGCCTCCCCAGCCCCCAGTTGCTGCTGCAGGGTAGCCAGCCAGTACAGCTCCTCCAGGCCTGGCCGGGAGCCCTCAGTCGCCCCCACCATGCCTGGTTCACTGAAGGTGGGTGAAGGAGGCACTGAGCTGTAAGGTGTGGAGCCTAGTGAGGCTGTAGGAGGGCCAGGTCGCCCCTCAGAGGGCTCCCGCTTTACCTCAAACTTCATCAAGTCAAAGTCATTGACATATTCCATGGCCAGGGGGCTGGGGGGCAGGGCCATTCTGGAGCTGGGCTGGGAGGAGTGCACCTGCAAAGAGGAGGAGAGGTCTGGAGCACATGGAGGCCACCTGCCATCCCCTCTTCACCAAGTCCCTCTTCCCTTAGAGCCTAAGTGCCCCGGAGCAAGAGTTTGGGAAAGCCAGAAGGATGGTGCAGCTCTGTCCACTGCACAGTCCCCATCAGGCTGCGGAGCAACCTTTCAGGGGGCAGGGGCTCCTAACAGGAGACAAGCAGCTGAAGGCCTGAAGGAGGAAGAGGACAGCACGGCCTCTCACCTCACTGATGCCTCAGGATCTGTGAAAAACAAGAGCAGTATGGCAGTGCTCCCAACCCTGGTGCTGAGACATGCCGAGAGGTCTGTCATCTCAAGAGGCATCATTCCATTTCCAAGCCATTTTTAAAAATTGCTTAATTAACTGTGACAGAGTAAGTGTAGATTTTAGGACAGTGGGAAGGCATGTATGCTGTGAATTTTAAGATACAAGGATAATGTGCTGTTAACACCTCTCTGTCTCTCAAAGCAGTCAGGGCAGTAACTTGCCTCTAGAAAACCCTCAGTGTACATCTGTTCCATGGGTTAATCAATCAATGAATCCCTTTTGTAGGAGCAAGAGGCTTTGTATAGAAAAAAAGAAAGGTCCTAGAATTAGTTCTAGAAAGATAAGGATCAACTGGCCACCATCTTTCCTCGAGGCCAGTCTCTCCAAGGGGAACCAACCAAGATTGATTTTCCTTCTTCTATTCAGATCTTGCTATGTTGTGTGAACTCGAGCAGATCACCTTCACCCTTCCAACCCATTTTCCCTTTTTTCCTTCTGTTCAGTGAGTGAAGTTAGACTTTGTAACATATACCAAAGAGTGTTCTCTGGAACACTGATTCTGAGCAATACCCATGAAGAGGTCTGCACTCAGATAATTTTGAGAAATGTTGTCTCCTATCCCCACCTCTTACACATTCATATAGCACAAGAGCATAGTAACCTGAGCGATCCTTTAGTAAACCATCTGTTCAAGTTCAACACAAAGTGTCCTAAACTTATGTCATCAAGGAACTCTCCTGTCTGTTATCAACCATGGGGCACATGTTCACCTGAGGAACTTCTGGCTGGGGGACCTCAGATATCCTTCCCAGTCTGGATGTCCAAGCTCTAGTCAAGCTCCCAATTCCAGTAACTCCCACCCTATCCCCAGAAGGGGCGGGGCAGGGAGTGCTCATCCCCAGGGCTTAGACTTCCACTCCTTTTTTTTTTTTTGAGATGGAGTCTCACTCTGTGACCAAGCTGGAGCGCAGTGGCATGATCTCGGCTCACTGCAACCTCCGCCTCCCAGGTTCAAGCAATTCTCCTGCCTCAGCCTCCTGAATAGCTGGTACTACAGACGCACGCCACCATGCCCAGCTAATTTTTGTAGTTTTATTAGAGACAGGGTTTCACCATGTTGGCCAGGATGGTCTCGAACTCATAACCTCATGATCCATCCACCTCGGCCTTCCAAAGTGTTGGGATTACAGGCGTGAGCCACCGCTCCTGGCCAGACTTCCACTCCTTCTTGCCTAAGTAGCCTAGGTAGCCCTCTTTCCAATCACATCTCAGAACCCCAGACTTTACCCAGAGAGGCAAAAGGAAGACCCAGGCCTCTCTCTTCCTGTTCCAGGGCAGGGTTGCCGCCCTCTCCATTGAACCTGTCACTCTTGAGAGGACAGAGGGGATGGAAACAGACACAGATTAAAAGAACTGGGCCTTGGCAGAGGTGATGGTGAGACACTGAGAGAGGTATCCAGAAAGAATTGGATGTACAGAAGGGGTAGTGGGGAAGGTTGTTTCTCTTTCTGATGTGATAGCAGTGAGGGACACAGGCCAGTCAGGGTGGGAATAGAGTAGGGTACCAAAGTGTGAGGATTTTTGGAAACAGAAAACAGAGAGAAGGTGTTGAAAGATGGGCTCTAGGCGAGCGGCCTGCCACCCAGGTAGGTCCTGGAAATACTCACTTTAGGAATGGCAGAGAGGATGTGGTCAGTTCCAGAGCCAGGCAGGCACAGCTTCCCGAGAGACTGAAGCCTCCATGGAGCAGGGTCTGGTGCCTCTCTGCTCAGCTCCAGGGGGCTGTGGGCACAGAGCCCAAAGGGCATTCTTAAAGGGCCAGCTCTCTGAGGTCATCTGTGGTCCTGAGGCCTCTAACCAATGGGGTAAGGAGATCATTTGCATATCTTATTGGCCTGAGGTTGGGGGAAATGGAGAGAGAGGAGAATCCAAGTATGCTTGTTCTTAAAGAAGGAAAGGGGGCATCTTCCCCAACAAAGCTCCTCACTGATGATCCAACTCCTGAGTGCTCAGTTTCCCAGTTCGGACAGCCACATGGGCCTCAACCACCACCCACTCATGTGAACACAACCCTCAGCCCTAGTCATGGGTAGCCTGGGACTGGAAAACAGAGCCAGACAAGCTCCCAGCATCCCCACCTTGCAAGGCCCTGCAGCCTCTCCTCAGTGATTTGGAGACTATTAGCTCTCCCAGGCCCACTCTTACCTGGCCTATTGGATCTGATTCCTAATTTCAAGAATCTTCACATTTCTGCCTCTGCCACACCTTCATGCTGACTGGTCTTATGCCCCTCATAGCCATTGCATCAGAAAGGAAAGCATCTTTTCCCACAGGGGATCTCCAGGACTTGACCATCCCATATTTTGCCTCTCCTACTCTTGCTGATCCCAGCCCCAGGACAAGCAGCCCAGCTTGGGAGAAGGAGCAGGAGGAAAGAGAGCAGGGAACTCTGTTCCTTCCTTCTGGGCCTCACGGGACATTGAAATCTGATCACCACCAGTCCATCGGAGACACTTTTCTAACTGCCCTCGCGTGCCCTCTGCTTCCACTCACCTCTTCCCTGTGTGTGTCTCTGCCCCTCTCTCCTCCTCTCTCTCTTCTAGTTCCCAGATGGCTGGGGGGTGACCTACATTTTCAGCCTAATCCCCTAACACCTCTTAGAGCTATCATCCCCAAATAGGAGTTGGAACAGGGATACTAGGAATTATCCAAGGAGATGTTTAAACCTGTCCGAAGCTTTTTAAATAGGGTCTATGGAGTTAAAGGCCACTCCCTACCTTCTGAGGCCACCCGAACACTCCCATGGAGTTAACAGGTCCTCTTTCTCAGCACAGAGACCTGGGTGTCCATCAGCCCCCAAAGGTCATCACTTATAAAACTTAACTTGGTCCCAGTCTTAGACGTTGGGGAAGAGCTGGCAGATACTGATTACCTAAGACAGTCGTTTTTAAAGTGTGGTCCCGAGAGCAGCAGCATCTGTATCACCTGGGAACTTGTTAGAAATACATGTTATCTGGTCTCACCTTAAATCAACTGAGTCAGAAACTCTGGGGGTGGAGCCCGGAAATCTGTTTTTTAAGGCCCTTTCAGCAAGTCTGACGTGCTTGAAAGTTTGAAGGCCAGGCACAGTGGCACAGGCCTGTAATCTCAGCACTTCGAGAGTTCAAGAACAACCTGGCCAACATGGTGAAACCTCGTCTTTGCTAAAAATACAAAAATTAGCTAGGTATGGTGGTGGGCATCTGTAATGCCAGCTACTCAGGAGGCTGAGGCAGGAGAATCACTTGAACCTGCGAGGCGGAGGTTGCAGTGAGCTGACGTAGTGCCAGTGCACTCCAGCTTGGGCAACAGAGACTCCACCTAAAAAAAAAAAAAGTTTGAGAACTGCACAGAATGCCTACAGTCTACCCAGCTTCCCTTGAAGGGGCAGGGGGTATGTGTATGTGTATGTGTCTGTGTCTGTCTGTGTTTACATATATGGTCTCTCCTATCATGCTTTCCACACACGTTAGAAAACCTAGATCAGATGACATCACTCTCTTCCCACACTTGGGTCTCTGTTTTAAGGAACAGAAACCATCATCACCATTCAAGCTTCTCTGTGTGACTGCCTGGATCTACTGCTGTTTTCTTAAAAGAATCAAAAAGCCTAAGGCCTAGGAACCAACCACAAAATGGGAATGAGGATCATGGAGAGAGAGGACCCCACACACATGCCCGTGGAATATAGCCCTCTAAAGTGGACACCCAGGAAAGAGACTCTACAGTTTCCCTGGTTGAAGAAAGAATGGGAAATGTTGAGTGCAGCCCCTTATTCATTCCTGCTCTGGCCTGACCAGACACTTGCCCCCAACCAGCAGCTGTCAGGTCTGCACTGATCCTCTTGTTTACTGGAGGGCTCAAAGGAGAGGTGGGAGGGCTAAGCTGCTAAAGGGCTAAGGGAGTCAGACTAAACAAGCTCAGGCGAATTGAGCCGCTCGGGGCTCAGACCAGGCACCACTAAACCAGGGAAAGGAGCTGGGGGAGTGAGGGTTGAGCTCAGGCTGGGCCCAGCCTGGGCCAGAGGAAAGGACCAAGGGCACAGAGAGAAGAGTCTGTGGCAGTCAGTGGGGATCCAGAAAGCAGATCCCATCTCCCATATGCACTAGAGACTGGGAAATGAATACTGACACAGACAGGCTCAAGGACATCTGGAGACAGGAAAATAGGGATGAAAAAGATGAAGCCAGCGTGACTCCAGGAATAATAGAACAGAGGAAGAAGACAAGGAGGCAGTAGGTGTAGACATGGGATAGAGGACAGGACAAGTAAGGGGCTCCACGGGGATTTGGATTAAAGGAGACGGAGAGATGTAGGCACATGGAATAGATGGGTAAAGAGAGGAGGTCTTCCAGGAGGGGACCACGAAGGGAGCAGGGGACAATGGGAGGGGTGGAGGGGAACAAGGAAGGAAGGGACAGGACATAAGATTGGGGATGAAGACCTAGACACCAATTCAAAGAAACAGACACATACATAGGCCACAGAGGAAGAGCAATGGCCAAAGGACAGAAAGATAGAAAGATATGGCTGGAGTGATATTGGACCATGGAGAAAGAGGGCCAGGCAGGCAAAGGGCCTGCAGGAGTAGGGTAGAAAATGAAGAGAAAGGAGAGAAGATGAGAGAGTCAGCGTTCCAGGATGCTACCCTCCTCTCCCCTGTCCTGTACTCTGATGTTTGGAACTCTGAAAGTCTGGTTCTCTTTCCCAGTTCTGGATCATTGCATCTGGATCTTTAGTAATGGATCCAAATCCTCAACCTCTTCTTGGTGTACCTCCTACATTCATTTGACAAATGCATATTAAACACCTATTCTGCACCAGGCCCTGTGTAAGGCATTGGTGACACCTCAGTAACTTAGACTGATACCAGCCCTGACTCCATGAAACAGTAACTTAGACTGATACCAGCCCTGACTTTGTGAAACTTACAGACTGATGAAACAGGGAAACATCAAATTATTGCCCTTTGGCTGGGTGCAGTGGCTCACGCCTGTAATCCTAGCACCTTGGAAGGCCAAGATAGGTGGATCGCTTCAGCCCAGGAGTTTGACATCAGCCTGGGCAACATAGCAAAACCCTGTCTCTGTTTAAAATACAAAAATTAAGGTGGGAGGATCACCTGAGCCTGGGGAGGTCGAGACTGCAATGGGCCATGTTGGCACCACTGAACTCTAGCTTTGGCAACAGAATGAAACACCATCTCAAAAAAAAAAATTATTGCCCTTAGGCACAGGCAAGAGTGGCAGCCCCTGCACTGTTCCCTGTGCTTTAGAAGGCTCCACTCTGGCCCTCCTCTGGCTATATCCCACCACATGGGTGAGGAGTCTAACTCTCCTCTGCCCATACCCTAATCCTCTCAGGACCATGCTTCAGAGAGCTAAGCATTCCCTGTCCAGGCTGGGCACAGTGGCTGACACCTGTAATCTCATCACTTTGGGAGGCCAAGGCTGGCAGATCACCTGAGGTCAGGAGTTGAGACCAGCCTGGCCAACATGGTGCAACCCTGTCTCTACTAAAAATACAAAAAACTGGAGAGATCCAAGATGGCCGATTAGCAACAGCTCAGGAATGTAGCTCCCAGTGAAAGCGCAGAGAACGAGTGGACGCCGCACTTTCCGACGAATTTTTGTTGCCCACAGACTGGGAGATTCCCGGCAGAGGAGCCACA
>CAUYQU010082820.1:0-29550 GCA_963574635.1 Cheracebus regulus | reverse complement strand
TTGTTATTTTCATCCCCTATTCCTTCCTGTCTCCATTGTTAAGCACAATTATTGGCAGAAAAGAGGTTTTTAATACCCATTTTTAGACTGCATTCTAGCCTGGGCAATAAAACAAGAATCCCATTCTCTCTCCCTCTTTCTCTTCCTCTTTCTTTCTCTCTTTCATTCTTTTTTTTTCTTTTGCTGTTTCTCTCTTTCTCCGTTTCTCTTTTTCTAAAATAAAAAAAAGAAAGAAAGAAAAAGAAGAAAGAAAGAAGAAAGAAAGAAAGAAAGCAAAGAAGAATGTAGGTCACAAGCCTAGAAATGGAGGAGGAAGAAGAAAGGAGCCAGTTGCTAGTAGGCAGCTCAGGTAGGCAGACAGATATTGGCCAGAGCAGGGCTGGAGGCAGGGGCTTGGGAATTGACAGGCAGGTGGATAGACGGGGCCTATGTGGGCCTTCATGACTATTCATTTTCTATTGCTTCTGTAGCTAATTAGCACACATTTTGTACACAACAAACAACACAAATTTATTACCTGACAAATTCTTCAGGTCAGTAACTTGACACAGGCCTCAAAGAGCTAAAATCAAGATGTCATCAGGGCCGCCTTCCTTTCTGGAGTCTCCTTGCTTCTCCAGCTTCTAGAAGCTGCCCACATTCCTTGGTTTATGGTTCCCTCATCCATCTTCAAAGCCAGCCACATGTGTCTCTCTGAACCCTCTTCTGTCATCATGTAGCTCTTGACTGAACTCAGAGGGAAAGTTTCTCCGCATTTACAAATCCCGTAAGATTAGATTCAGGCCACCTGGATCACCCAGGCTAATCCCCTCATCTCAAGGTCTTCAACGCAATCACACCTGCAAAGTCCCTTTTACTATGTCAAGCAACATTTTTGCAAATTCCAAGGATTAGGGCTTGGACATCTTTGAGGGGGCATTCCTTGGCCTGTTGCAATGACTACTGTGCAGCTTTGGTGCCTGATGAACCACTTATCTGACCAGATCCATTCATCTTTGCACAACTGTGTTCATTCCTTATAAATATGTAGCATCAACTCTATTAAATGATCATAACATAGAGCAGCCTCCGTAATCCAGGAGAATAATCCTAAATCTGTTCTTATCTCCTTTCGGATTAAAGGCACGTGGAGCAATGTTAATTCTTGTTTCCTTTATAGCCTTCCCAAAGAGAAAGAGCTAGAATTGAAACAGTGATGGGAATTACTGAATTACTCTAGTCTCCCAGGCTTCCCTGGCTTTGAAGAACCTCCCTATTTCCTTTTTGTTAACTTCTTCTTTACTTGATGAGATGAATGAGAAATGCAGTCATTGAGTTGATGAAGTCTTCAGTCTCCCAGGGATTTCTTCCTCAGTCAACTCTTAATCTTTTCACACAGTTTATTAATGGACATTTCCTTTGTTATTGCTTCGTTGATCCAGTTTGATTCCTATATCAGCTTCATCTCCAATAACCCCTCAGCCTCTGGCTGAAAAATAATCCTTCTCCACTCATGCCTCCCATTTCACCTGTGTGGTGATTGACTATGACAGCTGCTTGTTCCTCTATGTGAAACCCAAGCAAATGCGGGCAGCAGAATAAAACAAGATAGTTTTCCCATTTATTTTCCTGTTGACCCCTTTTCTGAATCTTCTTACAGGTCAGAAGCCTCTGGAATAACAAACCAAAGAAGCCCTTTGAGGTGTCATGAAATGCTGCTGTCAACTTTGCTCTCAACTAGCTCTGACCTAAATCAGTTTTAGGTGGGCCAATCCTCATGGATTCAAAGGTAATCCAAAAAATACTAAGAAATATCTAAACTAAAGATGTTTAGGTATTTGTTAGTATTTTAAGATGCTTTAGCTTAGGTATTTGTTGACCTTTATTTTGTTGATCTTTATTTTCATCATCAGACCATATGTAATTATCACACTCGGGACCTTGGACGTGAGCAAAACACACAAACATAAAAACCCACCTGCTTATCAGTTACTGATAATCTAAGCTACTTCTTGTTTCAGTTGTTTAATAATAAAATTATTGTTTCCTTTTTGAAGATCTAAAGAAGAAAATGCCTAAAGTCAGGGAAGAGCTTGAGAAAGGAACTGTATATGTTCCTGAGGGAGTCAGAGTGCACCATAATCATCTCTGAATGTGCATTTCCAGAAGAGGAAGAGAGTCCAGGGACTACAATAAAAATGCCAACACCTCTGCTCAGATCTGCCCTTTTATTTCCTGGGATATGTTGACATTTTGACTTGCATTATTAGACTCAATCTCATAAGGCTGTGCCCTGCCGTTAAGTCAGACACAGAAAACTCCCTGGTGCACTTTTTTTCTTGGATGTGCCATATCTAATCTAGGCCCATTGCTACTGCAAAGGATCGCTCTTTTTCTCTACATTTTGGCATAAAGCCAACTTGGAGTGGCAAGAGGGCAATATGTTTAGAGAAGGATGGATGGAAAGGTTGAATATGTTTGGGGGTAGGGACAGAAGAAAATTTGCGATTACATTTTCAGCAACTGTTTAACTCATCTCTTTTTGTTTATGGTAAAGGAAAGAGGTAAGGAGGTTGAATGGCTCACTCTAGGTGCCTGAGTTTGTTCTTTATATGCTGCAGGAATCCTTTGTTTTCCTGATGTGGTCTGCCTCTCAAAGCCAGGTATCTTCTTACTGGAGGCTTTTCTGTCCCAATCCCCAGCTGTCTCCTAGCACGTCTGCAGATTTTCACTGCTGCCAGAGTTGAGAGTGGGAGTTTCCTCCCTCAATTCTGACTCATTAACAAATCAGGGGATGGGGTAGCTCTTTATTAATGCACAGGAATATGTAACTGCTGGATTTTCAGACAGATTTGAAGAAGAAATTATCTCGCATGATAATACCTGTAGGCTGGAATCAGGCAGAAAATAGTTTTCTTGAGAATTGACGTGGGTCTCCTGCGTAATTGAAGAGTCTAGCAAGAGGGTGCTTTCCTGGTGGTGGATGGAGATAGAGGCTGAATTAGGGCCACTAAGTACAGTTGTGTGAATGTAGACTGCACAAAGATGCTGATGGAGAGATTGAAGGGGTACATGGGGGCTGAAGGAGCTGCATCTACTTGACGGAAAGGGACACCTATTTTATGCACAAGAATGATACACTGTACTTGTGCCAAAATGTCTTGCCTCCCCCACAACTGATCCCAGACAGTTTGCTTGGATGTCTAAAACAAATACAAATCATAGGCTTTATTTGATCTACTTGTTACATATGATTGTCACAGATGTCACATATGGTCACTTTTGCCAAGCTTTATGAGTGCAAGCAATACAAGATTCAAGAGGCAGGGGCACAGAGCCGTATCTTAAAGGCAGGAGTGCCAAAAAATGTGTGGCCCTTTAAAAACCTGTCACGAGTAAGTCAACAAAACTTTCTTTTTCTAAGGCTTAGGCTACTGTATCTGATATCTGATCCTGAATAGAAAGAAAGCTGCTAACCCACCCCACTCTCATTTTACTCCCCTTCTCAGAGAACAAGAGGCCACAGTGTCTGAAGTCAAGCTTGTTCTGATGTTACAGTGTCTTTCTTCCTTTTTGTCCATGTATGAGGAAGGCAGACACATTGCCCCACTGGGCACTTTATATCACCCAAGCTGCGAGCATCTCTGAAACATAAAAACAACAAAACATTACTCTCTCTATCACACATGCACATCGCAAGGCCTCAAAACATCTTGCTTTACTCCCACAACTGATCCCAGTCAGTTTGCTTAGATGTCAAAAACAAATACGAATCATAGACTTTATTTGCTCTATGTGTCACTATGCTTAAAAACCACACAGCATAGTCTTGATTTTTGCATATATTGTAATGTGTCTCTTAAAATATGTGATAAATTTTTATGTAACACATTCTGTTAATTAATGCTTATTTTTCAGTAACCTATTTACCTCTCAAAAATTAGAGAAATTTATTTCAACAACAACAAAAAATATCAGACTTTTAAAAAAGTTTCTTTATCTGTGAAGTTTTTCTGGGTAAAAGAAGCCAGTACTTGGCTGGGCATGGTGACTCACACCTGTAATCCCAGCACTTTGGGAGACCGAGGTGGGCAGATCACTTGAGGTCGGGAGTTCGAGACCAGCCTGACCAACATGGAGAAACCCTGTCTCTACATATAAAAATATAAAATTAGCCAGTTGTGGTGGCACACACCTGTAATCCCAGCTACTCAGGAGGCTGAGCCAGGAGAATCGGTTGAACCCGGGAGGCAGAGGTTGCAGTGAGCCGAGATCATGCCATTGTACTCCAGCCTGGGCATTGACCAAAAATCCATCTTCCAAAAAAAAGGAAGGAAGGAAGGAAGGAGGGAGAAAGAAAAGAGACTCCAAGACTCTTTGAAAACTTGTAAGAGTTATTCAGTTTACATTTCTTTACATAGATATTCCTCCATATCTGACCTGAAAGCATCAGTAAATGTTTGTGTGATATAAAAACTGATTTTAAAATCTGTTTTCTATTAATATTCTAATTTTTCAGAGTAAGGAAGGGATGGAGCAAGGAAAATAAATCACAAATAATACGGGATCCAGTGGTAGCCATGACAAATAGGGATGGCTCCTGCACCTGGCTGGAATGGCTTTCAATTCTTAATCATATTGATAATAGTGGCTGCACGGTGGCTCATGACTGTAATCCCAGCACTTTGAGAGGCTGAAGCAGGAGGATTACTTGAGCCCAGGAGTTCAAGACCAGCCTGGGCAACACAGTGAGACTCCATCTCTACGAAAAATACAACAATTAGCTGGGTGTGGTGATGTGTGCCTGTAGACCCAGCCACTCAGGAGGCTGAAGTGGAAGAATCACTTGGGCCCAGGAGTTTGAAGCTGCAGTGAGCCATGATTGTACAAGTGTACTTCAGCCTGGGTGACAGAGCCAGACTCTGTCTCAAAAGAAAAAAAAAACAAAAAACTAAAAACATTGATAGTAACTACTAACACCAGCTATTGCATGGTAGAGTTTGAATTTGAATCAGTTCTGATCCCAAAGACTCTGCTCTTATTTTTTATGTTATTTTGTCTTACCAACCTAAACATAAACCAAACCAGTATATCATTAAATTGCTTATTGATTTATATTGAGTCTATAAAAGATAGCTTGCTGATTGAATGAGAAGAGAAGAAAATTAGAGACATAGGAGAAAGGGAATTCGCATGTAATAACTACAGATTTATTCTGGAATTAACCTGTAAGGGAGAATTATTATATATTCAGTTTTTAGAGAAGAATGTAGACTCTCACAGAACTTAAGTAAATCCCAGTGTTTCTGGGTCATTACATGTTGGGGGCTGAGACTGAAGCTCTAATTTCACTTGTTTCACACACTGTGCTCTTCCTCTACATCATGCCAAGAATAGTAATGCTATGACTATTTCAAATATCCTGTAGCTCAGCAATGTCAGAAACTGTAAAACTAAAATTACTTACATTATTTGATAAGTTAAATCCAAAATTCACGAGGAAGAGAATAAGTAAAACTAACAGACAGAACCCCAAATGCTTATAATGGATAAATAATTGTTCATTCATTTTTGTTGTCCTTGGAGGTGACTCTTCCAGTGGGAATATCACATATTTTTGCTCCATTAATTCAAGAGTGGTTGACTGACTTGCTTCAGCCAATAAGATGTGAGTAGAAGTAATGAGAGTCACTTTGTAGCAGAAGCTTTAAGAGTTGGCATTTGAGTCACATTCTCTCTTTCCCCTCATCTGAGATCATGGAAGAATGTGTTTAAAGGGAGCTTTCTTATATATGTATTTTATTGCACTTTAGGTTCTAGGGTACATATGTAGAACATGCAGGATTGTTGCATAGGTACCTACATGGCAATGTGGTTTGCCGCCTCCATCACTATCACCTATATCTGGCATTTCTCCCCATATTATCTCTCCCCAACCTCCTTACCCACCGCTGTCCCTCCCCTATTCCTCCCTACAACAGATCCCAGTGTGTGATGCTCCCCTAAAGGGAACTTTCTATTGCTCCAGATCCCTACAGTATAATAATGAGCAGTCTACTTCCTGGCAAGTGATGGATGTGTGGCATGAATGAGAAACAAACCTACTTGTTAAAAGCCATGGAAAGATTTGAGTTATTTACGACTTCAGCGTGACCTTGCGGTAGCAGATGCTGTTAGTGTTACATTCTGATCCCTTTGGTTTCCTTTTATCATTTCTGTGTTAAACTCTATGTACCTTTGTGGTCAGAGATAAAGAAAAGCCAAGGTTCACAGGAGAGAGTCACTGTGGTTTCAAGAAACACAAAACCACAGAAGTGAGAAGTTAGAAAAGCAGTCATGGAGAGAAAGTGAGAGACAGAGAGACACAGAAGGCCCAGGAATGCAGACAGAAAGCTAGAAAAAATAAAAGGCAACCCAAGAGAAGCAGCAGAAGTGACAAAGAAAAGCAAAAATTATGAGCAGAAGGGGGGAGGAAGTGCAGGCAGAAAGAGACAGGATTACAAAAGTCACCCAGAAGTCCCTACATGGGAGTTGGCATTTTAGGGATTGGGCATGGCCAGAGGCTGAGCACAGAAGCCAGTCTAAAGCCCCCCTGTGAGGCTTTGTGGATGCCTTTCTGCTGAGAACTCTCACTCGGCCACCTATCTCCAGCTTTCAGCAAGAGCAAAGCCATTCAATTCTGGGAACAAGGGGAGCCAGAACAGAGAGACAATAAGATCCCTTAGGGGTGACCATCTGCTACATGTTTACAGTAGCTGAAGGCAGAAAGGAAATCAAGATATTAGATTCAAGCTCTGAAATCCAGGCAAGACCCATTGGATGCTGCTGTTCTGACAGTCCCTGAAAGGCGTGTGGTATGTGGATTGCAATGGACTTCTAGGCACTGCTTCTTACAGTGCTGTGACTATCCCAGTGTACCACCTTTCCCTGACACTACTCACTCTTGTATGGGGGCTGACAGCAGGGGCCTTGGACCACCTACATTTATATCTTGGCCCTGTGAATTGCCAGTTGTATGACCTTGGGCTGATACTAATCCTCTTGGAGCAGAATTTCCCCCAGCTGTAAGATAAAAAGCAGTAGAGCTAGCATGAGCATCAAACTGGATTATGGCTGCCACATAGTAAGAGTTCAATAACAGCAGTTTCTGCTGTTGTTATTGGCATGGAAACTTCATTCTCATCATCTCTCTTTCTAACCCAACCACACTTCTTTAAAGTGAAGGTGATAGGTGTGTGTGTGTGTGTGTGAGTAGCAAATAAAGTCGGAAATGAGAGCACACAAATGAAGCCCTGAGAAAATATACTTTAGCTGTCTCTCTGGAACTACAGACATTTTCCCGGAACTATATCCTGGTCACCAGCAATGACATCTAATCGCAGAAGTGGATCTATCTCCCTAAGCAGTGAGCATGCAACCCTCTGACAAACCTTAATGGCAAGTCTAAACTCATCTTAACTAATCAATACCTAATCCTTATAACTCATTCATTCTTCAGATCCAGGCAATGCATCTTAATTCATAAGTCCAGGATGGTGAGCTTTTCTTGAGGTGCTTGCATTCACTTTGGCAGCCTCCTGACTGTGGTACCCAGATTTTGACACAGAGACGTAAGCCCCTTGGGAATGGGGCAAGCAACCCTGGCCCTGCTTGGCAAGTGACTCCACAAGTTAGAATTTGTCAGCACCTTCCATTGAGTCTGTGGTGAAGACACTGTTTCTCCCTATAGAGCCCAGGACAGCAGTATCCATGACTGATGTCAGGCTGGAGATCGCATGGAGATGGCAGGGAAATCCAATGAGAATGGTTGTCTTGCTGTTCTTTGCTCCCAAAGATGATGGTGCTGTTTCCCCACCCTGTTTTGAAACTTTTGGGGCTTTGCTGATTTTTAGAAATGAGCTGGGCCAAATGGGAACTTTAGACTCCAGCAGGGTGCTCCTTGTGGGAGCAAGGGAAAGCCAGGAGTCCTTTGGGCTGTACGATGCTGATGCTTAAACTAACAGTGGGTCCGCTTAGATGGCACCAAGAGGCAGGTAGGAACTGTGTCCAGCACCTCGGGGGTGTGTGTGTGGCAGGGTGGGGACTTTGGAGTTTGGCCTGGGTTTGAAATTTTACATTTACATAACAGTTTTCACTAGGCATTCATTAAGTAAATGTAACCCAGATGAAAATCTGCAATTTTATTCAATAAAAATACCCCCAATATTATGGGAATAGTAATGCCTCCCTCATAAGGTTATTTTCAGAATTAAAGACAACATTTTATGTAACACACTTGTAAGGACTTCCTGGAGTATAGACCAGCACGGTAGATGTTAGTAAGCTGACAGGAGCAAGCTAAGGTTTGTTTAGCAAGGCTCTTCTCCAGCACTCTCCTGCTGTCCGGCCTCACTGTCCCAGTGTTACAGGATGAAGGAGAGTCTGGAGCTTCAGGATCCCCAGCTGTGAGGTCCCCTTCCCCCTTTGTCCACAGCTCAGTCCCAAGGGGCCGTGTCTGCCTGGCACTCCATCAACCACTTCGGGCACTGACATTGTCAAAATGGCACACTTAAGCCCATGGATCCTGTTCATCATGTTCAGAGGCATATTTACTTGTCATGATTGAAAAGGACATGCCACACTAATTGCTGAGGTACTTACTGAGCATTTACTTTGTTCCAGTATGTAACTTACTCAACTCAAAGCATCCATCTTTGATTATAAGACTGCCGATCTTCAAAAGTACATTTGTCAGTCTCAGAATCTTAGAGTTGGCAGGATTCTTGGAGGTCACTCCAGTCAACCTACCTGTACTTCAGTCCCTGCTGACAACAGCTGCCTGCCTCCTGTAGAAGGCTGGTCTAGGAGTTCCTGGTCACTCATTTCAACTCAGCTACTAAACTGCCACATGACCTTAACAAGTCACTCGATTTCTGAGTTTCAGACTTATGATATATAAAATGAAGTGTTGGAAAACATTATCTTTCCATTGCTGATATTCTTTGGCCCTTATTAATATCATAATCATTCTAATCTCCTATTTCTCCACATCCGAATATAGACACACTCTGTGCCCCAACCTAGATAGAGGAGGAGGTTTTTTTTGTTTGTTTATTTGTTTGTTGTTGTTTTTTGCCATGGCAGGCCTCTAAGTTTGTTTTTTGGGATCTCTCTCTCTCTCTCTCTCTCTCTCTCTCTCTCTCTCTCTCTCTCTCTCTCCTCCCTTTTTCATCCCCACCTTCCCTTTATCCTCAAAGTATGTATTACATTCCCAGAATATCTGGAAAAACCAAAACCCTGGATCTATACCTTATGCTTCCAAAAAAATAATAAATTCCAGATGGTTCAAACAGACTTAAATGTAAAAAGTAACAAATGGGATTTTTTTTTTCCTTTTTTAATTTCCTTAGAGTATGAACATAGGCTTTTCTAAGGAAAACAAGGATCCCGGGAGTCTAAAAGACTGTTAAGTGTAACTGCCTAAGGATGAAATATTTATACAAGATAGAAGCAAAACATAAAAACAAAAACATGAAATAAAGATTTGTTTGATTTATGCAAAATGTTCTCTTAAAAACCCATGCATTCATTAAGGAAAACTATAAATGATTTTTAAAATATGAAAAGAGCCCAACCTCACTCTAAATTAAAAAACAAAATTTAGGAAGAATTGTTTTTGAATAACGGTTATTTTTTAGACAATGTGCTAAAGATACAACAGTGAACAGAGTGGACATGGTCTACCCCCGATGGAGCATATTTGATGAAGACCACTATTACCGTACACTATAAAATGAGGGAAACACACACACACGCGCCATGACAAAATAGTGAATCGTTCTGAGCAAGAAGCTACACGATTGTCTTAGATGTGGGAGTGATCTCTGGAACAATCCTTGTAAAAGTATGAGGGAGAATATATTTGGACAGACCTGTGATCGGGTCACAGCTGAGGCTTAAATCCCACGGGGAGCGCTAAGCTAGGACAGCTTTCTGAAGTTCTCCTGAATCATGTCCGGAGTTGTCTTGAATAGAAATTTGGAGCCTGGGCATTTGTACTTCTGCATCCGTAGGCCATTGGATGCAGGCTACCTTAGAGGAAGGGCTACCATCTTGGGGAAGGTGTTTCTCTTTTATAGGGGGCAATTTTGGAGTAATTAACATCCTAGTTCTGAATGGGAGTCTGGGCAACGGGCTGCAGCATCTACTGTAAGGATATCTGGAGAGCTCCTGGCAGGGAACCTGAAGATGGACATGTCTGTGAGGTGAGGGGAAGCATCTACAGGAGTAATCATTAACTGGTAGCTGGTGCTAATTAGGCACAGCATGGTGGGAACCAGAATGTGCACTCTGAGAGATGGAGCACAAAAGGATGTCAGTGTTACTGAGCAGAGGAGTGACAAGATGACATGAGAGAAAGCATTTCTAGAAATCATGCAGAGTCCTCACAGGTCTCAGGACTTTAATCAAACAGCAGAGAGAAAGGTTTTAATCAGGGGAGAGACCTGACCTGGTCTATGTTTTAAAGGATCACGCAGGCTGCTACGCGGAGAACAGAGTAGACAAAGGGAAGTGAGGGTAGAGGTGAAGGTCAGTTAGGAAGCTTTGTGGCAGGTAAGTAAGGATTGTTCCTTCTCATTTCCTCTTTTGTGGATAAAGTCTCTGCCACTGGGGTAATAATCCTATCTGTAATAACACACATTATTAATGCAATAATACATAGTGGATAGGTAATAACCCTATCTATTCTTCTGTTTGCCAAAATGTCCTTTTATTTTTCTGGGCTATGATGACTTCTCATACTTGTGACCAAGTATGCTTATATGGGAAAGTCACATAGACATGAGATGGCCTTGAGCTTAAAGGATATTCAGCAAACACTTCTAGTCACTTGTAAAATCTTTAATCTAGGTAAGTCTATGTACTGGATCTGGTGTGGACTACAATGGCCCATGACGTTATCTCTAGAGAGCTGATACAGACAAAAATGTTAGCTTTGTGGAGGGGTTCCATCCAAACAGTCATGAGTGGAAAGCCCTCATGGGAGGCTGAGAGGCTCAGGTCACCATTAAGAAGAAGGCTCAAAAACTAGCTCCGTTTCTGCCCCTTGACTTTAGCAAGGTAGAGATGAAAGAAAAATTACATATCATGCACATCAATGCCCTGATATTTCAGACGAGAAAGCCAAACCAAGGGGGGTGAAAATTCACACCGGATATCACACAGCTAATAAATATGAGATGGAATTAGCATTCAGGTTTCCTGATTCCAATTTCAATGGTTTATTCATGACCTTATGCTGTTTTGAAATTTTTCCACTTTCACCAAAGATGTACACTTTAAAACTGTGTTCTCAATGTTATGAGCTCTACTGACAGAAAATATCTGTCTTTGTTTTTACAAAGAAAATGTTCTATTCCCCTAAGAGGTGTTTGCAGAAAGTTGCTCGGAAATGTTTTGATAGAACTTAGCCAAAGAGATATCTTTTTGAAGAAAGGTCTGAAAGCTCTTTGCCACACTCAGATATCCATTAGGGCTACATAAGCCATTTTCTCTTCCTGGTTCCTCATCTGCTGTCCCATCCCCATCTCTACCCCCACCCCCAAACCAGAATCTATTTAACTCACTTTGCCTACTTACTCTAATTGCTTTCTGACTCACTCCAATTCTATCTTTTTCCTTCACCTGCCTTTACCTCATTTGTGTCCTCATCAGGCCCCCAATAATGAGCCCCATCCTCCTTTATATATTTTGAATTTATTTAATTTTAGAATTTTATTTTAGGTTCTGGGATCAATGTGCAGAACTTGCAGGTTTGTTACATGGGTATACGTGTGCCATGGTGGTTTGCTGCACCTGTCAACCCATCATTTAGGTTTCAAGCCCTGCATGCATTAGGTATTTGTCCTAATGCTCTCCCTCACCTTGCCCTCCAACCCCCAACAGGCCCTGGTGTGTGATGTTCCCCTCCCTGTGTTCATGTGTTCTCATTGTTTAACTCTCACTATGAGTGAGAACATGCAGTGTTTGGTTTTCTGTTCCTGTGTGAGTTTGCTGAAAATGATGGTTCCCAGCTTCATCCATGTCCCTGCAAAGGACATGAACTCATTCTTTTTTATGGCTGCGTAGTATTTCATGGTGTCTATGTGCCACATTTTCTTTATCCAGTCTATCATTGATGGGCATTTGGGTTGGTTCCAAGTCTTTGCTATTGTGCACAGTGCCATAAAAAAACATACATGTACATGTGTCTTTATAACAGAATGATTTATAATCCTTTGGGTATATATCCAGTAATGGTATTGCTGGGTCAAATGGTATTTCTATTTCTAGATTCTTGATTCTAAAAGTGCTCTGTACACAACTGTGGGGAAAGCACTGGACTAAACAAAACCTGCATATTTCTATAATGTAGAACTTCTCAGATCCATTAATACTGCTAAAATGTAAATAATAAGCCTTGTTTCTATGAATCATTCTAATATGTTTTACATATCAATTGTATACATCACATATATATTCTAATATATATTACATAATATATATTTAGATATATCTAAATATATATTATATAGAATGCTCTTTTAGATATATCTAAATATATATCATTAATATATAAATGTAATATTGCTTGTGATGCAGTGACACGTACAGTTCTTTGGCAATTTAAACCACAGGCCATAGCTTTCACTGTTCATTAGTGTGGTGAAAAGAAATTAGAAGACTTAAGGGCTTCATTTATATAACATATATTTGGATATATATATATATATTAATATAGATATGTTCTTATATACTAGATCTATCTATAATATAATACGTTAGATATATTCTTATATATCATAGATGTCTACATATTATATATGTAAATAGATGTATTATTTTATATATATATATATATATATGAGTTAGTATCTTGCATTCTGGTGGAACTGTGGCCCTAGTACCTTAGGTAACTTTATTTGGTAGGATGTAGTTATTAAGGGAAGGAAAATAGATATTTGTATATAAATGAGACTCAGGCAGATAGGCCAACTCACTTGTCAATGGGGTAACATTTCATTTGTTTTCTGAACTTCAGGGGCCATGATTTTCTAATAACTGCCCCGATACTTGATTGTGTCTCTGAGCTACAGCCCTCTTTCCTGCAGTGAATTGTCCTCGCACTGGGAGAAGCTGTTTGAATTATGGCTCTGTGATTAATACTGTGCTCCATTTTTGCTTAAGATCACAGGTTAGCTGCCCACAGGATTAGCAGTCATTTCTGGGAGTAGGATGTTTATAGTTACTAGAATAATTGCAGTGGTATTTGGAATGTGGACATGGAAGAACATTCACCATCGAAGAATACATGTTTATGATGTGACCCCATTTTGCTCACCTCTCAATTTGAACCATGTGGTATCCAGAGATATATGTTGAACTGCTTACCAGCATGTGGAAGAATGGTTGGCTGCATTGACAAGTTCTTAGGTGGAAGCATTGTATTGAATTGGAAGTAGACATGGTTTCATTAGTTATTAATTAACCAGGGGTCCATTCTTCATTTTTCAAATGGGGATGTTATTTTCTCTGTGTAACTTAAAAAGTGTATGTGTACAAATACAGGTGAACAATTTTGCATAGTACTTGCAAAACTTGGGTATAATTTTATTAGGTCATGAAATTTAACATTTTTATAACCTCAGAAGCTAAGAAGGAAGTCCATTTAAACAATCATGAGTTCATCAGTTACTTTTGTAAAAATTTAGTTTGAAGAAGATTGCTGCCACTTTTACTGGTTAACATAGGTTGGAAAAGTTATAATTATCTTTGGAAGCAAGTGATGGCAACTTATTAACTGTCAACATGAGAAACAGGAAAATATTCAGGATTGAATAATTGAGATATAAATGTAATACTGCTTGTGATGCAGTGTCTGACAAACAATTCTTTGGCAATTTAAACCACAGGCCATAGCTTTCACCATTTATTAGTGTAGTGAAAAGAAATTAGGAGACTTAAGGGCTTCATTTTAAGTTAATTACCACAGCATGCAATTATGCCAAGTTATCCTAAAATGCATATAGCTTAGACAGACAAATAATTACATTGATTTTTGTATTATGTCTAAAAGTTATTCTTTTATGGGTGATTTTATAACTAAAGTATTGCGAGGCAATTGCTTTTTAATCTGTGATTGAGCCTGGCCAACACAAGCTGGTACTTTTGTTGTCTCAGGATTGGCACTAAAAGCTATCAAACTGCCAGATCTAAGCGATGTGTTTAGTGAAGCCTTTTAAAGACAGTTGAAGGTTGTCTGCCAGGCAACAGAAGCGTCTGTTATGTATTTACTAAAGTGATTTTTCTTATGAAAATAGTATATGTATTCATTTTATAAGATGAGAAAGTTATATTTAAAGATTAGATCTGATGATGCTTCCTGACACCCTTACTGTCTCTTACTTTAAAATATGTGAGTGAGATATGCACCTTGCACTAGTTTATATATAGATTTTTACACATGTACAGCCTTTTCATTTATGTTAAAATGTCATCACTTCTGTATTGACAGTTATGATGTTTTCTTTTTTTTTTTCTTAATCTTGCTTGCCAGACTTTTCTGTATGATTAAGCTTTTCTACAACATTGTTCCTAAAACTTGACCAAGCATCAGAATCACCTGCTGGATTTGTTAAATGCAGAGATTGCTGCCTGAGTTTCTCCTCCCTGCCATTCCCAGTTACCATTTCAGCAGGTCTAAAGTGGGTTCAGAGAATTTGCATTTCTAGTCAACTTCAGGTGCTATTGGGGCAGCATGACTTTGACACAGGCTTTGAGAACCCCTGTAGCATCTACATTTTCTATTGTTGCTTTAACTTTTTTTGGGGGGGTCAATTTTTTAAGAACTTTTTCTTGGGAATTTCAAGAAATTATTATCATTAGTACCTACGTTATACCTTTGCTTAGCTTCAACAGTTTTCAATTGGTTCTTGGAAACTGCAACTTTAAGTGAAATGATCTATCATAAAACCAAATTGACCATCTGCTAATTGATATAAATAAGACTTATAAAATTCTTAGAGGTCATTTCTTGTCACGAAAACACCAAACTTCCAAGTAAAGACCCTAAACATTTCTAATACTAAACATTGAAATAAGTGTGAGCCATACATATGTTTAAGAAAGATTAATAAAAACAAGATAATTATTTACTCACTGTATTAGTCAGTTTCACACTGCTAACAATGACATATCCGAGACTGGGTAATTTATAAAGGAAAGACGTTTAATTGACTCACAGTTCAGCATATCTGAGGAGGCCTCACAATCATGGTGGAAGGCAAAGGAAGAGCAAAGTCATGTCTTACATGGTGTCAGGCAAAGAGAGGATGAGAACCAAGTGAAATGGGAAACCCTTTTTAAAACCATCAGATCTTGTGAGACTTATTCACATGGCAGCAGAGCAGTCAAATCTTAAAGCTGCAAAATGATCTCCTTAGACTCCATGTCTCACATCCAGGTCAAATTGATGCAGAGGTGAGTTCCCATGATCTTGGACAGCTCTGCCTTTGTGGCTTTAAAGGGTACAGCTTCCCTCCTGGCTGCTTTCACAGGCTGGTGTTGAGTGTCTGTGGCTTTTCCAGGTGCACAGTGCAAGCTGTTGGTGGATCTGTCATTCTGGGGTCTGGAGAACGGTGGTCCTTTTCTCACACTTCCACTAGGTGGTGCCCCAGTAGGGACTCTGTGTGGGGGGCTCCAACCCCACATTTCCCTTCTGCACTGCCCTAGCAGAGGTTCTCCATAAGAGCCCCACCCCTGCAGCAAACTTCTGCCTGACATTCAGGCATTTCCATACATCCTCTGAAATCTAGGTGGAGGTTCCCAAACCTCAATTTTTGACTTCTGTGCACTCACAGACTCAACACCATGTGGAAGCTGCCAAGCCTTGGGGCTTGCACCCTCTGAAGCAACAGCTATACCTTGGACCCTTTTAGTCATGGCTGGAGCAGCTGGGACACAGGGCATCAAGTCCCTAAACTGCACACAGCATGTGGACCCTGGGCCCAGCCCACGAAACCATTTTTTTCTTCTATGCCTCCAAGCCTGTAATGAGAGGGGATGCCATGAAGACCTTTGACATGCCCAGGAGATATTTTCACCATTGTCTTGGGGATTAACATTCGGCTCCTTGCTACTTATGCAAATTTCTGCAGCCCATTTGAATTTCTTCTCAGAAAATGGAGTATTCTTTTCTATCACATTGTAGGGGTGCAAATTTTCCAAACTTTTATGCTCTGCTTCCCTTACAAAATGGAATGCCTTTTACGGCACCCAAGTCACCTCTTGAATGCTTTGCTTCTTGGAAATTTCTTCCACCAGATACCATAAATCATCTCTCCCAAGTTCAAAGTTCCACAAATCTCTAGGGCAGGGGCAAAATGCCACCAGTCTCTTTGCTTTAGTTCCTGAATTCCTCATCTCCATTGCAGACCACCTCAGCCTGGATCTCCAAGTCTCTAGGAAGTTCCAAACTTTCCCACATTTTCCTGTCTTCTTCTGAGCTCTCTAAACTATTCCAACTCTACTTATTACCCAGTTCCAAAGTTGTGTCCACATTTTGGGGTATACCCCAAAATTTTCAGCAACACCCCACTCTACTGGTACCAATTTATGGTATTAGTCTGTTTTTATGCTACTGATAAAGACATAGCTGAGACTTGGAGGAAAAAGAGGTTTAATGGACTTACAGTTCCACATGGCTGGGGAGGCTTCACAATCATGGCAGAAGGCATGGAGGAGCAAGTCAGATGGTGGCAGGCAAAGAGAGAGAGCTTGTGCAGGAAAGCTTCTCTTTATAGTACCATCAGATATTGTAAGACTTATTCACTCGCTATCATGAGAACAGCATGAGAAAGACCTGCTCCTGTGTTTCAATTACCTCCCACTGGGTCCTTCTCACAACACGTGGGAATTGTGGGAGTTACAATTCAAGATGAAATTTGGGTGGGGACACAGCCAAACCATATTGATAAATATTGGTTAATTGGGGACATTAATGACAATGGTCTAATGTGTCCTTAAATATGACATTTGCTTCCTTCCGCCATGTACCCAGGATCAATACCAGAGTAGGGGACTCAATTTAAAATTAATTCATAGCTTGAGGCTTTTCAGAACACAAAAGTAGTGTGAAGGACCTGTTTGAAGGTCAACTTGTGTTTCCAAATTGTCAGATAATAATTTTTGTTTACCTCCTTCTACCTCTTGCCCAGGTCAAGACAGGCAGGTTTCCTTGCTCTCTCCTTCCATGAAGCTGAGTGGTTGCTGGCTAGGCCTGATGCTGGAGGTGGTGTCCTTTGAGTTTCTAGCTTTGTAATGGGATCTTCTCCTGGTAGCCTGTGTTGGCATGGCCAAAGCCCCCAGTGGAAATCAAAAGATACTTCGTGGTCATCAGAGTTCAACCTCAGAGCTCTTCAGATTTCTGCTATTCTCTGGTGACTGGGTTTTGGAGGAGGTTGTATTTTCCTACTTCTCAGTGATGCATTTACAAAGATAACTGTTTTCCTTTCAGCATTTTTCACTTTCTGCTGGAGAGTTCTCCAGAGTACTCAGTCCTCTGTACTTCTAGAAAAGGAAGTGCACATACATGTTTGTAGTCTCATACATTTCAGTAACACCTTAGGGTAGAATCAGTATTTTGGGTATTTTATCTTTTAATATAAGATATATTTACAGATTAGCACAATTACAACTAAATTTATTGTTCTTTTTTTATTTTTTTAAAGCTTTGAATGTGTGGACTTCATGAGGATAAGGCATGAGACCTGATGGTAAAACATCATCTCTCCTGAAGAATTGTGCTTATTACATGATCTGAGAAGTACTGCTATGCCCCATGTGCTATATTCTTCTCAATCTCTTTTTCCCCTTCCACCCATTTCTTCAGTTCCTCCACTGTTATTCTCATCCTCATCATTCTTGTTACCCCTATGCCTCAGTAAAATCAGAGCTTTAATCTTTGCCACAACCCTGATGACGATCACAGTCAGTCTTGTTAATATCGAATCCTTACCTAAGCAACCTACTGAAAGCCTGCAGTAGGATCTAGTGGCACGTAAGGCCAGACGTGAGTTAAGAGTGACAAATACACTTTTAAAACTTGACTTTCAAAATGCAGCAGTTCCATAGTTAATCAGTGTAATAACATACCTTGAAATAGGTATGATCTCAATAGTATACTTAATTTGGAACCAGGAGAACATCATGAAGACAACTTAATAGGATCAGCTGCTTCAGTAATGATGATGCTGTCAAGCTTGAACTTCATTTCCTGTAGGTCCCTCTAATCTCCAAAAACATTGCTCCTCCTATGCCTGTGTCTCTTAATTCTTGCCTTTCTGGTTATTAGAATTAACGAAAGTGTTCCTTTGCTGCTCGATGATTGAAAATGTACATATGGGAGGGCCTAGATCACTTGGCCTTTCTAAATTCTCCAAATAGCATGAGATGTGCTGAGCACGTACAGGATTCTTGGTCCCATTTTACAAATGAGTAAGCTGAGAGGCTGATTTGCACAGGAACATCTAAACTTGTAAGTAACAGACTTGAGATCTCAACCCAGGAGTAGTTAACTCCAAAGCATATAGATATTATGTCTTCAGTGTTAAAAACTGTACATTAAATATCATCAAGTTTAGTTTATGTATTATCTTATCTATTTAATATAACATCAGAAATTTGTTAAATTAACACATGTTTTGGACCAAATTTTGATAAAACTTGCAAGTTATTTGTATATTAAGAACATGAAATATCCTGTCTCTTACAACATTTGACATTGAGCACTTTCATTACCATTAGCATGGTGTATTTGTTTCTTCCCCATTTTTTCTTTGATAAAGTCCATTCACTCATGTTTTCGGTTGATCCTCCTACTTTAGTGTGACAGGTGCAAGAGCAGGTGCCTGAGTCCTTCTGACCCTTTTGTGGCTGCAGTGGCCTTCAGGGAATGAGGCCAAGGAGAAATCCAATGCTTTCTCTTTACACTGGTTCCAGTTTTTAAATGAGCTTTGTGTGTCAGATTTCAGGGGTATTTTTTTAATCCAATGTAATTTTTCATGCGTTGTTACCCCTTTTGTGTCCCTTTCTGCCACTATGACAGATTCAGAGCTATTTCTGTAACCAAGCCACAGAAGCATATAACATTTTATGATGATCTGTTCTAGGGAATGTTTTGGCAACAAATCCCTTTCCTCCATTCTTAGCCATTTGGAGTGAAATAATGAGGAAAACAGCTTGTTCTTAACTAAGGCAATTACTCTTGTTAGCCCTGTACCTTCTTGGAGGTATCTGTGGCTTTTATAATTATTAACACAAGTTAATTTCTTTACTGGCATTATCTAGCAGAGCATAGCAGTAGTTCTTTGATCATGTAATAATGATGTTTTTTCAAGAGAGATGATGTCCCCATCAGGTCTCATGTCAGGTCTCCATAGAATTCCTACATTTAAAACTTCGAAGAAGTATTAAACAATAAGTTTAGTTATAACTTTGCCAATCTATAATCACCTCCTATATTTCAGTGGTGTCTTAGAATAAAATCAATATTTTTATGTATTTTAAAGTTTTGCATCCATTGGGAATTTTATTAATATTTTTGATAGCCATAAAGCATAATTTCACCACATTATCTCTTTTACCTCTTTTATTTTTGTGTAAAATCTTAAAATAACAGTAAGTCAGAATAATGGACAAAATCTTAACTTATTCCAACTACTGTGAATTCCCATTAAGACTTGGGACATATTTGTCTAGCATCTGTATAAACGGCTGTTTGACAGATTCAGTAATGGACATAGCAAGAGTCAATACCCATCTTTATAGCTCCAGAAGTAAGGGCTTCTAATAGAATGACATTCACCCCCATCCCTGTTTGTTACTAGAAGCATGTACTAGGATGCTAATGTTCCAGTGAATCATATCAAATGAACCAACTAAAGATTCTGCAAAGCTTGATTCCAGGCTCTTCTTAATTATTTGTCAGTTGATTGTGTTAATGTCTTTGGCTTGGGGGCATATACCCTTTGAGAATGTGTTAGTTCATTAAAATAAGGCGTTTGGATTACATTTCATTACTCTATATCCTATATTCCTCTGTGTATTTCCTTCATAACAGTTATCACAGTCTAAATCACTTTTATAAAACAGATTTCTATGCTTGTTTTGCATTTTCTTCACCAGACTATAAGGTGGAAGGTAGAGCTTGTTTCTTTCTTTTGCTGCTGTATCCCTGTTGCTCCGGACAGTATCTGGCTCACATTTGCCCTCAATATTTAGTCAGTGAACAGTAATCATAAACATTTAAAATGAACTTTGATATATATTGAATAAATGGACATTGATAACTATTGGCTTCTATATCAGCTCTTGTACTCGTGAATAAGGATATAAATAAAAGATATTTTGTTGTCTCTACCCTCAAGATGTTTACATTGGAAGTAAAATAAGGAATAAGTTGTGATACACTATGGTAAGGGCAGTAAAAAGTCAGAAAATGTCATAGGATTAAGCTGGGAGAGTGGGACTTCACAGAGGGAGAAGTGGCAGTTTAGTTGGATGTATTGCTCCTGTTTTTATGTGAATGCAGACATACAAATACAACCCTCCTACTACTTTTAGAGTCTGTCATCTTAAAAGAGAGGCCAATTTTGGGATTAAAACAGTAAAAGTGCCAACATTTTTTTAGTGTTTGCCATGTGCCAGGCATGGTTTCAGGAACCTGTTTATTCTTGAAACTTAATCTCCACAACTTTCAAAAAACTATTGTTATCCATATTTAAAAAGAAAGGAAGCAGAGATACCAGGAGGTGAAGTGTTCAGCCTAGGTACTCATGGTCAGCATTTGAAGTCCTGTTCCTCATCTGTGTATTTACTGTGGTTACTTCAGCCTATGGTTCCAGGGTTGGGATCTGGTGGATTTCCCGAGGCCTGACTGTTTTGTAAAGTGAACCAGCATGCATGGACTGAACTTCCAAACCCTCTTCAACCCCCATAATTGTACATCATGTGCACTGTATTAGATACAAAACGGGATTGAAATCTCAGCTGAGATCTTCTGGGATGATCAAAAGACATCTGTTAAGACAGCCCTAGCCTTCTGGCTTCACACTGGGGCTTAACGCCTTTCAATGCTTACTTCTTGATTAGAGGTCCAGCCAGTTTGCAAGTTCTGATCTTACCTCTGGAATGTTTCTGTTGTTCTTTCTGCCACACATCTCCCTCATGGGAACATTTGCTCAATACAAAACCCTCTTGATACCAGCACAGCTCATTAGCCCCAGACAGTTCAATGTATTTCTCTGAGGTGGGGTGTACAAGTCACAGTAAACAATAGTCAGTTGATTTTTCAGTAGCATTGCCTGACAGATATTTACATCTGTAAGTTATGAAGTGAGCAAAAAAAAGAATCCAATAAATGAAACAAGTAAAACAAGCAGTGGAAATATGCATTTATTTTATCAAATTAGGTCTTAAAAGCATTCAATGAGTTGTGAGGAAGGGAAGAAGCAGTTCATTCAAGGCAGAGGAAACCACGTGTACAAGGGGTTGGGGGTGAGATCACACAACACATACAAGGACCTTACAGTAGCTGGACATGCTTAGAATGTTGAATATGAGCCGAGGCTAAAGAGGTAGGCAGTGTGTATTTCTTTATTTTTTCTTCTTTTTCTTTTCTTTCTTTCTTTTTTTTTTTTTTTTTGAGATAATCTTGCTCTGTCTCCCACACTGGAGTGTGTGGCACAATCTTGGCTCACTGCAACCTCTGCCTCACGGGTTCAAGCGATTCTCCTGCCTTAGCCTTCTGAGTAGCTGGGACTACAGGCATGTACTACCGTGCCTAGCTCATTTTTTGTATTTTTAGTAGAGACAGGGTTTCATCATGTTGGTCAGGCTGGTCTCAAACTCCTGAGCTCAAATGATCCACCTGCCTCAGCCTCCCAAAATGCTAGGATTATAGGTGTGAGCCACTGTGCTTGGCTGGCAATGTGTATTTCTTAATAATAATAGTTTGGTTTAAGCTAATGCATGCAGAGAAAAGAAGTGTTTATAAATGGTTTGCTAGATGAATAGTTAAAATCTTTTTATTCTGATATCGTGTGACATTCTTTCCTTGTCTCTCTCTCTCTCGTTTTTTTTTTAAATGGAGTCTCGCTCTGTTGTCCAGGCTGGAATGCAGTGGCACAATCTCGGCTCACCACAACCTCCACCTCCTCATTTCAAGTGATTCTTCCTCAGCCTCCTGAGTAGCTGGGATTACAGGTGCCCAATAGGTAGGTGATGTGATGGTTGACATTGCAAGTAACATCATGTTGGCTGATGAACATGTCCTGTGGCTGGCACAGAGGGAAGCTAAAGCCTGCAGTAGGATTGTGCAGTGTCTCCAGCGCATTGCTACCTACCGGCTAGCCAGTGGAGCTCACGTTTATTCAACAGTATAACATTATCATAGACTCCTGAGAACAAAGTGTATTTCATGCAGCTCTTGCCTGAAAGAGATAGGTGTCTTTTCCATTATGGGGTGGCTATCTTCCCTAACTGCTGATTATTACAGAGTTTCTTTCCTAAAATGTTTTAAAAGTTAATTTTGCTTTTGAGTAATGTTTTATTGGGAACTGGAAAATATTTGTTAATCTGTAATTTGAATGTTTATCACCATCAAATCCACTGAAACTGTTTCCGCAATGGATAATAAGACTATTGTATTGTCCCACTGGCACATAGCCATAGTCCATCTGAGTTAATACTCTGTTCTGGGCCCTGAAGGATATTTTGAGAGAATATCTGATTGCCCGCCCAGGTTTCAATCTCAGAAGAGAACTGGGATGCCCTCCAACACTTGTGAGGCTATTGGCATTTTCAGTCAATCCCATCTTGGGATAATGAGTTATTAATAAATAATGATCACTCAGTTAACTAGTATTAAATTTTATTTATGCTAATTTGAACTGTTGTAAAGTTCTTGATATACTTCTTAAGTTTTTGTCCTAAAAAGATGGTGGAAATAGTAAATAATGTGTTATTCCCTTAGCAACCATAGTTTGGTCCACGATTTTCATTTCCTAAATATCTTAGTGGGCTGACATAGTGTAGAATAGTCTACACTTCCTCCTGTGATTTTACACAATCCAAGATTACTGTTTTCCTGTTGATTTCTGAGCCCTTTTTTGATGTTGCCACGTTTTATTGCTCACTTTGCTCAATTAAGTTTACTGTTTCTTTCCTGAATAATAAGTAAAATGGAGCCTCAGCTTGGCTACTGTCTTTGTTTTTTGTTGCTGTTGGTCTTTTATTTTTAATTTTTGTATTTATTTATTTATTTTTGGGACAGAATCTCACTCTGAAACCCAGGCTGGAGTGCAGTGATATGATCTTGGCTCACTGCAGCCTCCGCCTCCCGGGTTCAAGCAATTATCATGCCTCAGCCCCCCAAGTAGCTAGGATTACAGGCAAGCACCACTATGCCCGGCCAATTTTAGTATTTTTAGTAGAGACGGAGTTTCATCATGTTGGCCAGGCTGATCTCGAACTCCTGACCTCAAGTTATCTGCCCGCCTTGGCCTCCCAAAGTGCTGGGATTACAGGCATGAGCCACCGCACCCTACTAGGTTACTGTCTTTGTGATGTAAGTCAGAGGAGTTTCTCAGATTTGTGACGTCATTTGAGGCTAGCTTGCCATGTTTATGTCCTCCTTGGCCATTAAGATCCATTTTAAATCTCACCATTTAGCCATACTTATTAATCAGCTGGAAGAACTTCCTCCTTTTCTCTGAACTGTACTGGTTTTTCTGATAACCCAAGGGTACAATAAAGGTCATAGTAGGAATTTGCATACCCTGTCAACGTGTAAACAAAGTTCCAGGAGATGATATATCTACTTACAATAAGTAAAATGATACGGCTTCACAGGTGCCTCAGAATGACAGATTTCTTCCAACCAAGGTTTCATGTGTTGGGCATGATGACTGCTGCTTGTCAGAAGGTCTGGTGGTTGTTTACATGTGTGTTTGAAATTGGAATATGCATTACTAGTTAACAAATTGAATTAATAAGACTTTTCACAGTGTTTGAATTGTGAGGCAAAAACTAATACAAAGATTCTTTATGCTTGAAATGTTTGGGAACCACTATTTATTTTCTATCACATGTATAGGACTTGCCAAATTCTACTTAACTTTTTATATTTTTAAATTTGTATCTTATTTTCTGATAGATTTTAAGCACCATGCACCAAAGTTTCATGCTTTAAAGAAAAAGACATCCATAGGTAATGCTTAGAATGGTGCTTTGCCTGTGGATAAGCGTATACTTAATCATCCTTAAAGGAGGGATATGCCAGGTTGTCCCTAGAATTCTCAGTAAATCCTGTCACCCTGCTGGATGGGAAGGTGTGGCTCCTTGTCACTTCTCACACCCACTCTGTCCTCCATCGAGTCGGCCTGGTGACTGTCTGTATTGACAAGTCATATGTTTTGATGGTTCCCTTTGGTTCATTCTTATTCCTGAATTCCTTTAAAACTCTAGGGTAGGTGGCATATTTTTCAGATGATTTTTCAGACCTAATTTGCTTTTTTTTTTTGACACTGATTCTCGTTCTGTTGCCCAGGCTAGAGTGCAGTGACACAATCTCAGCTCACTGCAACCTCTGCCTCCTGAGTTCAAGGGATTCTCCTGCCTCAGCCTCCTGAGTAGCTAGGAATACAGGCATGTACCACCCCACCTAGCTAATTTTTTGCATTTTTAGTAAAAATGGGGTTTTCCCATGTTGACCAGGCTAATTTGCTTTATAAATCTATTCATTTCCTACTATTTAAACTAACATTTCTCTTCCTTTTCTGAAGAAACAGCTTTGGAGAGAGTCTGTGTAAAGCTTTTATTGGTAAAACTTAATGCAAAGAGGTAATGATCTTTATGTAAATGAAAAAAGTGAATTTGGCCAGATGTGTTGAGTGCATTTCCCAAACTCTAATAATTAGCTTTCATTCTTCCTGTAAGATGAGCATTTAGAGGGTCTACTGATTTCTCTACCTGATTTTTTTTTTTTTTAGAAAACTTCCATTTTTAGCTTGTTGTTTCCTTCAAAGTGCTCCTTAAATTATTTTTAATTGACTTCTTAGACCTGATCTTCCATACTTCATGACTTCTTCTTTTCCTCTTGTTTGGTCTCGCTTCTATTTTAGGACACCCTTGTCATTCCAGGGTCTTTTTTCATTCTGCCAGTTACCTACACAGTGATTTTGTTTAGGAAGAACCTGGGCTTTCTGGTTTGGCTAATGCATTGTGTTTTGTGTTTGAAAAGTCTTTGAAAGTGCCTTTTTTTGTTCTATAAGTCATTCATAACTCCTGTTTGATTGACTTTTGAAGTATTCACCCAATATTGCTCTGGAAGTTTATGTCATCAAGCCCACTGGCTTCTCCGGGATAACCTGTACCATGTTCCAGAAAGTGGTAGCCTCTGATCATACAGGACTTTCAGATTATGGGAGGCGGGATCCAGATGGAAACCTGGATAAACAGCTGAGCTTTAAGTGCAATGTTCAAATACATTTTCGAGTCTGGCACTAAAGCTGTGTTCCATTCTGCAATCATTTAAGACTATTTACAGTTAAATTAGAGTGCTCCAAATGTTCTGCTTTGCAAAATAAGCTGCTTTTTGCAGGGACATAGGTATTACTGATTTTGCTATTGTTTTAAAGAAAACTCTGACCAGGAGCAACTGTGTTACGACTTTCATGGGCTCTAGGCTTTTTTGCCTTTTGGTTCCCTTTCTCCCAACAAAAATAACAAAAATTACATTTTATAACTGCAATAGTAAAAACACAAATATACTAATTTAACATGTTAAAATATTTTATTTGACTTAAATGTTTATTTCTTTTTGCTCCTGATTTTAAGATGGTAAGATGTTTTCACTGGCCCCTAAAAGTATGGTGAGCCTTTGGCACTGTGCCTGCCAAGCCTAGTGGAAAAGTCAACCCCAAGAGCAGGCATTTAATCAGCAAGCTGTATATCAAAGTTTTTGATAGAAAATACAAATGTGTCATTTATCTTAAAAAAAAAAGTGTTTCATTAAAGCAAGCAAAATGAAAGCATTTTTACTGATTTTTAAAATTGGGGGTTTAGATATATTTGATTACACTGTATTGAAGCAAATAGTGGAGCCAGAACTCCAGCACCCTAATGGCACCACATATTTTTCATTTAGCGTTCTGTGAGCATGTGTAATTGTATTCTCTGCGGTTTTTAATCTCACAGTACTTTGTTTCTGCCCTGTCCCTGAATAATATCACAAACAATATTCCAGTCATTTTAATGGCTTCATAATAACTGATCCGATAGGTGTTAGGTGTTCTGGTTTAGTGTGAGCACTCAATAAATATTGAATGAATGAATGAAAGAATTAGTGTATTTTTGTATACTTTTTCCTGGTGACCACCATTAAAGAGAGCCAATTTGCTAAATTTAGAAAATCTCAACTGCCCAAGAAAATCTCAACTAGGTCACAATGTCTGATAATAATAAATTTACTTAATACCCTATATACTCACAGGAAAATTGGCAAGATTTGCCTGTTAATATTGGCACTAAGAGAGTATTTGATGTACTGCCCCACACTCCTGTAGACCTGTTCAACTTTCCTTATTGTGTCTTATATTGGGGGGGAAAAAAAAAGCATACTATGAAAGACTAGAAACGGCAACATAGACAAGCCCATGAAAGAAATGTGTGTGTGTGTGGTTTTTGTTTTTTTTTTTGAGAAATGCTTAAAATTGATGAGCACTTCTGTCTTAGATGATCAGTTGGTAGAAAGCGATTAAAAATGATGAAACCCTACATTTCATCAATTTCACAACTTACCCCTCTAGGTAAGGAGAGTTTCTACTTGCTAAAGTAGAGGGCTTTAAATGGACTCTCAGATTTGTCAGTTTCATGCTATATCCTTTTAAGATCATCCTGTGGCCAGAGAGCAAGGACACATTACAATGTTATTCATATTATTTGTGCTTCATAGGTGGACACGATTAAACTGAACAAAAAAGGAATGCATCTCTCATGACACACAATTAGTTTAAAATTCTAATGTTAACGGCGTAAAATGTACTTTAGCACTTGAAGAGAAAATGAACTGTACATTTTAAATTTTATACTAGGGCCATTTTTTATCTTTCTGTGCATTCTTAAAAAAAAAAAATCCCTTGAATATACTAACTAGAAAACCTGAACATCTGAAAACTGATTGCACTGCCTTTAAATGGGAGCATATGCTAGTATGTGAAGTTAAACCCATAAAGAGGCAGTCATTACTTAGCAATAGGTGCCTCCTTGATTTGCTTCCTGCGTATTTCAGAATCTGTCCTTCCCTCAATACTACCTCCTAAGCCTGCTTTGCACTCCCATCCTCAATTGCCCAAACCATTGTAACTTCCTAGTTAGTCTCTGTGTCTCTAGGCTGTACCTTAAAAAACCAATCTTTCTCACACAGATTGGTCTGCCTAGGGCTGACATTTGGCTAACATGTATCAGTACAGTGACACCACGTAGTAAAATACTGAAATACTTCCTTACAATTTAGCAAGTAGCTGCTGCCTCAGTTCTCTGAGTGCTTCCTTGGTCTTCCTGATCCTTCTGTCAGGACCACCACCCAGATCTTTCTTTTCACCATTTCGCACCCGAAGGCCTGGTGCCTGCAGAGCAGGAGGCCTCTGGGAGCCTTCCCCTCTGTGCAGGCTGTTGTGATTGTCAGTGCCTGTACCGTTTCAGGTTGTTAACGTTGTGAGCATTCTACCCGGATCCATCCCAAATGGAAATTGACCTTGTGCACCCCTTCAAAAATACGTCCTGTCTCTCCAGAGGCTGTTGAATAGCTTCATCATTTCACGTCTTCCCTTGCTCTCCACAGCACTTCCTACCTCTTCCTTTTGTCCAGCAACAGCGAACTTTCCTTAGTTCCTCTCACTACCACCTGGGCATTCTCAAGCACGCTCCTGCTAATTCTCCTACTGGAATCCCTGCTCCTTCCCTTCTTTCCCAGCTCCTTGGTGATAACACTCAGCAGAAATGTCACTCTAAGAAATTTTGCCTAATCTCATCCAGATCTCCACTCCCACCCTCGTCTCCTTTATTTTTCTTCCTCATTTTCCCCATAATGCTTTGTTCCTCTCTCTCTGTCACTGCCTGTGACACATGGGAACCTGGGCACCAAGATGGGTTTCTTGGTTGCCTGAGGGCAGGACTAGTGCTGGAGTCATCAGTGACTTCGTGCCTGGCTTCAGTTGGTCACCAATTGGTGACAGAATTGCCTGACACTTACCTCTTACTGACAGCATCAATCAAATCTCTTCTAATTTTTTTCTCAATGACATGTTTCCTGTCCTTGTAGATACCATAATTCAGATATGTTAGCATAACAAACTGATATCTGTTTTCAGTAAACTAGTTTTACCGAGGCTTTGGAAATTAGCTGGTGTTTTGAGTTCAACTATAGTGTAGCCAAACTCCTGACTTCGTGATCTGACCACTTCAGCCTCCCAATGTGTTGGGATTACAGGTGTTAGCCACCATGCCCAGTCTTCTCTCTATTAATCATAACAAGCAAACCCTTATATAGCTCTCCTTATGTGACAGACAGTGGTATAAGTATTTCTTAACCACAAATGGTTCATTGTCCACCACTTTTGGCATTTCCAACAGTATTTGGAAAGAGATGTAGTAATTCCCGCCCCACCAGGGCTTATGTTTAAAGTCAGTGGCTGAGAGTGTTTGTCGGAAGTGGGGTCAGACAGAGCTGAGGGCTCTGAGCTGCCAGGTGGATGGGATGGGTGCTGCCCAAGAAGAGATATAGTGGTTGGTCCTTAATTTTGGACCTCTGCTGCCCTGGGAAAAAGGTCCAGGCCAAAGGAAAGGGATGACGTGCTCAAAACAGATCACGGCTTCCGTGGAGATACAACTACACAGTCAGGCAGTGTTTTGACAGCCCTGAAGTTTTAAGACTAGTGCTAGGCCAGCCAGAGGGCTAGTGGGCTTCCACTCACTCAATGGGAAATATAAGTTTTGTTGAGGGCCCTATGTGCCTGGTAGTGGTACTCAGCTAGACACTAGGGATTAAAGTGTAGACATGGCAGTTTCTGCTCTTGAAAAGATTATAGACAAATAGGTAAAGCCAGACAAATAAACAAATAAATATATTAGTGTGGCAAGTGCAACAATGGTGGTATAGGGATAAAGACTCTTTAGTTCCTTAAAGGAGTGGCATCCAAATTGAGGCCTGGTGGTGAATCGAAGATAGCCAGATAAAGGAGGGAGATATTTCAGAGAGTATATCGTCCAGTACTCAAGTCATGAAAGAAAATGTCATCTACACAGATCTGTAGGTAGTTTAGTTGTCTAAAGCAGGGGATCACCATCAGCTAAGTCCAGCAAGTCATCTGTTTTTGTAATTAAAGTTTTATTTAAGCACAGTCCCACTCATCCATTTGCATATTATCTATGGTTGCTGTTGCACTACAACTACAGAGTTGAGTAGTTGCAATGGGCAACACTTGGTCCTCAAAT